>JAOXYD010000135.1:12397893-12410708 GCA_028565735.1 Pinacopodium congolense
TTATTTTTTTAAATATAATTATTTTTATATATATTTGTATTAAATAAAATTTTATATAAAATTACATATATTTTTAAGACAATGCATGTACGATCTCACGAATTGTGCTCACAGTCTTGATCATGCTCAAATTCATTATTTTATTTAATTTTTTTATAATTTATATATGATTATTATATATTTTAATATATTTTAATTATATTTTTATATCTAACAAAATTATTATATTTTAAAATTAATAAAACAATAATTATGGTTAAACCGTCAGTTAAATCATAACCAGTAGTTTTCAAACCGTAACTTAAACCGTAAACTAACGATAAGGTTAAGGTTTATAAATTTTCATAAACCGTAACTGGCAGTTTATTAATCGTAATCGGCGATTTATTAACCGTGGTCAAACTTAAATCCCACCTTCTTACTCCCAATCTTCATTTGCAAAACCACAAACGCGCAAAGGAGCCGTGAAGGCCACTGTTACATTGGCGTGTACTCCACTCGCTATCATCTCGAGTGCTCAACTTTCAAAAACACATATCTTTTGACACGCGGACATCGCAGTTTCTATTTATTTATTTCATATTTACCTGTCTTTTCGCTTTTCTTTTATCTTTTTCTGAATTTGCAGAATAAACGGTGATGTTCGCACTTTTTGTAACAGCGCTGAAGCTCGCCGGAGCATTGGCGACCCTGTCAGTCGCGGCCAACACCTTCTCGTACGCAAAGTATCGGAGGAAGAATCTCAGGCAGTTTAAGTCTCCGATTGACGAGTCTTCTGAGATTCTCGCCTCTTTTAACGTTAGCGGTAATTAATGTTGCTCCTTAAGTTGTATGTGAAGCTTTTAGAAGCTTCCAGTGGTTCAGCTCCATTTATAGTTGCTTTTACGAGGACAAATTATTTCGTTGAACTTCAAGTGTGCAACTAAAGTAACTAGAAGTTTGCATCTCCGTTACATTTTCAGTTAAAAGATTTTTTCATTCCCGTTTGTTGACTTAAGCTGCATAAGTTTTATATGATTGAAACTCTTTGGACTATTACTCTCCACTTGATGGTCTATATTGGGTTTGTAGGGTTTTTAGTCAGTCAATATGCTTCAGAGAATTTTCATCAGAATGCATATTTTGGATCAATTTGTGATAAAATTTTGTCTCTTCCCGGTGCTTTTCAGAAGAAGGAGATGCTGGGTTCTTCTTTGGATTGGCAACAGCACCAGCTCATGTTGAAGACAGGCTTAATGATGCTTGGCTCCAGTTTGCAGCAGAAATACCTTGTGATAAGACAGGGTCAGAGAGGGGGTTGCAACCGGCAGATGCCCTCATTAGTTCAGCTAGCGCTGACGGTGGATCCCAGCAGGCTGCGTTTTCTGCTAAACGAGACGCTCAGATAGTGAAGAAAAAGAAGCCACATAAGGTAGCTATGGAAGCCATGATTAGAGGGTTTGAAAAGTATGCGGAAGAAGAACTGCCTGCACCAAATGAAGAATGTCATCATAATGTGGCTGCATGGCACAATGTTCCTCACCCGTAAGCCTATGTACATTGAACTTACCACATATCACGTTACTTGTAGGTTACTAAGTGGGCAAAGAGGAACATGTAATAGTTTGCCTTACAAATTTGTCATTTGTAACTGGACAGCATCTTGTTTGACTTAAAGCATTTCCATTCTTGACTTGGGAAATTAATTGCTCAAATTGATTATAGGGAGGAGAGGCTAAGATTCTGGTCTGATCCTGATACAGAGCTGAAGCTGGCAAAAGATACTGGTGTTAGCATCTTTCGAATGGGAATAGATTGGACGCGAGTTATGCCTGAGGAGCCTGTCAGTGGGCTCACTGGAACTGTATGTATGATGTTGATTTTGGTTGTGTTCTTTGTGTATAGGTTCCTAGGATGCTATCAGCTGACATTTGAGCCAGTGAACTAAATTAGGAGTGACACCAGACTTGAACTTATCTGAGAGTTCATCCATAGGATTGCATTTTCTGATAATAATAAGACATCTGAACAAGTTTCATAGTTGCTAAAACTTTGGTGGTGATATTGTGTATAATTAATTGGATTACAATGTTTTATAGGTTAACTTTGCGGCATTGGAGCGATATAAGTGGATCATCTCGAGGGTTCGATCTTATGGAATGAAAGTGATGCTGACATTATTCCATCACTCGTTGCCACCGTGGGCTAGTGAATATGGTGGATGGAAGTTGGAGAAAACTGTTGAATATTTCATGGATTTTACCAAGTACTTTTTCTTCGGCAGCTATATAGCTATATTCCTTCTCAGCACTATTGAGAAGTTTTTACCTCTATCATTCTTCATGAAGTCTATCTATATAACCTTTGGCTACTTCTTTCTTTTTTTAACTACAAAATCCAATTGCACATATTCCTCATTCATCCTCAAAAAGTTTAGCAACCTTTGAATATTCTATCAGTTCAACCATGTGATCATGGACTGAAATGAATTTCAATTACTTAGTTGCTTAGTAACATGTGGACATCATCATTGCAGGCTCGTAGTTGATAGTGTATCAGGGCTTGTGGATTATTGGGTTACATTCAATGAACCTCATGTCTTTTGTATGCTTACATATTGTGCGGGTGCTTGGCCTGGTGGTCATCCAGACATGCTGGAAGTTGCCACTTCTGCTCTGCCAACTGGTGTCTTCAACCAAGCTATGCATTGGATGGTTACTGCACATGTGAGGGCATATAACTATATCCATGAACATAGGTAACTTCCTTAGAGTAATCCAAAACTTTTGCTTGAATGTGCTTAGACTGCTACCAATTTGTGATAGTCGACAACATTAGTCACACAAATGAAAAAACAAACATGTGTAATACCAAGCATGGTTTTGACTTGCCAATAACAGTGGTTCGTTTCACCTTGTTTGGCTGGTTTCTTTGGATTTGTACCTTTTCTAAGTTCTGGTATTAGCAGCATCTTGCTCTGTAACTAACGTTTTTATGTCTTTTGATGATTAGACTACTTCTACTATTCATCTTTCCTTGAATATTTTCTGCAGTGTGGCATTAAAACCAATTGTTGGGGTGGCACATCATGTCTCGTTTATGCGGCCTTATGGTCTCTTTGATGTTGCTGCTGTTTCACTGGCTAATTCCCTCACCATTTTCCCATATATTGATAGTATCTCAGATAAGCTGGATTTCATAGGCATAAACTACTATGGGCAGGTTTGTAACTTCTTTAACTTAGAACAGTATGAATAGACATGCATAAGCCTAATTATGTTTCTTGAGGCAGGAAGTGGTATCCGGTGCTGGACTGAAGCTAGTGGAGACTGATGAATATAGTGAATCTGGCCGTGGTGTATATCCTGATGGCTTGTTTCGAATGTTAATTCAGTTTCATGAGAGGTACAAACACCTGAAGATGCCCTTCATCATAACAGAGAATGGAGTTTCTGATGGGACAGACCTGATCCGCCGGCCATATATGTTGGAGCATTTGCTTGCCATTTATGCAGCCATGATCAATGTCTTCACTCTGAATTTGATCTTTCAGTTCAAAGGAGGTTATTAGGCTTGGTCAATTTGTGTTGATCAGGTTCTTGACATTTCTGTGGCTAATTTGCAGGGAGTCCCTGTACTTGGTTACATATTTTGGACAATTTCTGACAATTGGGAGTGGGCTGATGGGTATGGTCCAAAGTTTGGACTTGTCGCAGTTGATCGGGAGAATAATTTAGCAAGGATACCACGTCCTTCATATCATCTGTTTACAAAGGTCAAGATGATAACGTTTTTTGCTCCATTGGTCATTATCTTGTTTCTCCTTGGTGATACTTTAATCGGTATAAATTCAGGTGGTGTCGACAGGTAAGATCACACGTGAAGACAGGTCACGTACATGGTATGATCTCCAGAATGCTGCTAAGGAGAAGAAGACAAGACCATTTTATCGGGCAGTTAATAAACATGGTTTAATGTATGCAGGTATATTCATCAGCACATTCTGGCTGCCAGTGAAATGTAGGAATGTTTTGTTTAGCCACCTGCATCCCCAATTCAAATCACGTCACATTCAATTCAGAGACTTCAAATGTTTGTGAAATTCATGGATATGCTTGAATAGATGAAATGCTTTTAAGTGAATAAAAGGTTTTTTGTTGGAGCAAACTTTGATTTATTTTGAATATATTTGTAGAAATGTGTAATCTGTTCATTATTCCCCAACCTGTGGATTCAACTGTTCCCCTCCCCAAGTCCTGCATGTCTTCATCTTCCACCAATGGATAATTGAGATCTTATTATTTGATATACTGTTACGTCATTCTATATCTACAGGAGGTCTTGATGAACCTATACATCGGCCTTTCATTGAAAGAGACTGGCGATTTGGGCACTATGAGATGGAAGGTCTACAGGACCCTCTAAGTCGTCCATCAAGATTCATTCTTCAAGCATTCACCCCTAAAAGGAAAGTAAAACGTTATGAGGATGACACTGAATTGGTTATCGGGTCACTTGAATTCAGTGTCTAATTAGATGCAGCCATTTATTTCTGCTCAGGTACAGACTGGAATATATTGAGTAAAAGGTATATAGCTGGCACAATATCCTAGTGCATTGTATTCATGCCACATTTTATGGCAATTATCCAAATTTAGAGTATACTGAGCTTTTAACTTTCAATGATATTGTGCTTATGAATAACTTGAGAATTATTATTTTTTTTTGGAAATCAATGACAAGAATGTCTCCCTCCCTGGCGACTGAAAATGATACTGGACTGTCTCCCTCCCTGGCAACTGACAATGATACCGGACTTATTTACGAACACTTGAAACAGGGGCGGAAATTGTTGATGCCAATGTTTCACGCATGCTGTCCATCTCTTACGAGGCATGCCTGTCCGATGAGACGGGTATATAATGCAGAAAAACTGGCCAGTTTATGGGTGTAGATACGTACAACATTTGTGCTTAGGGGAGTCTGGTGCAGCTTAAAGTGATGTGGTAATTAAAATCTCGAGATCATATGGCTATAAACGAAAGAACGCGTGGGGAGTGTCATGGTACGAGAAATTGTAAATACGGAAGAGTGTCCAGACATGCAGTGAAATTTAAGGGTAGAAGTTGATTGAATGGCTTCTCTTACCATACCATTTGCAAAAAATCAAACCGAGGGGTCTCTTATCTAATCCCCTTCCTTTATTTGACATTGAATTTGAGCATAAGTGAAACATCTCCCTAAATTTTCATGTCTCTACCCTACAATAGAGGCACCATCGATAGGTCTGTTTGTAGGGTAGTTGGGTTCCCTAGAGGTTAAGAATTTTTAAGGCAAAAGGGTTATTTAAACCATAAGATTTTCACTAATATTCAGGTTAGATCTTAACGTTTTAGAGTGTTTAAAAAGAACTTTAATATTTTAAAAACATTTTAAAAGAACCTTAACTTTTAAAAAACGTTTAAAAATAATTTTGGTTAAACTTTTGTCAAGTCTGACCGTTAAATGTGCCATGTGACACGTCCTAATTGGTTCACGTGTCATGCGGGTTTCACATGCTGACATGACATTGTCATGCGACATTTAATTTTTAAAAAATTTAATATGGACCCCACAATATTGCCATATTAGAGGTTGTCACTTGTTAACTAATATGTTAAATAGAAATTTATATGTTCAGTATGAACCCCACAATATTGCCATGTTAGAGGTTGTCACTTGTCAACTAATATGTTAAATAGAAATTTAGATGTTGAGTGTCAAAACGACGTCGTTTTGCAAGAGAATAGAAGGGACTGATACAATTCGAACTCAAGACCTCCCACAACTTTACACATGAACTTACCATCTTACTACGGCTATCATTTGTTACAATAACATCTAAGCGAATATTTAAAGTGTATAGTTGTTATGAAGATAATTGGTTGACACTTGGTGAGCTCTGATTAGTCCACGTGTTATATGAATTCCGCATCCACGTGACATTTGACATGGCAATATTGTAAGGCCTACATTAAATTTTTTAAAATTAAATGCCACGTGGTAGTGTCATGTCAGCATGTGGGACCTACATGACACGTGAACCAATCAAGACGTGCCACATGACACATTTAACGATCAGACTTGACAAAAGTTTGATCATGGTTGTTTTTGAAACATTAGGATTTTTTTTAAACGCTATGAAACGTTAGGTTCTAACCTGAATATTGGTGAAAACCTTAGGGTTTAAATGACCCTTTTGCCAATTTTTAAATCCCTTTCCCTTGACAATGGCTTAATCAATGTTTTAAAAATTAGTACTATATCAGTATTGATTTCTATCTCGAAATGGTATCGAATCGGTTAAGGAATTTTTAAAATTCCCTTTCCCTTGACAATGGTCTCAATTAATGTTTTAAAAATCAATATTGTATAGGTATTGATTTTTATTTTGGAATGGTATTGGATTAGTATCAGTCAATACCAGTACCAATACTGACCAACTTTTTAAAATTATAAAATGATATTTAGATTTTATAAATTTCATAAAATGGTTTATGTATATATTATGCATACCTATAAACATAATTTCAACTTGTTTCAAAAATTTAATTAATACAGTAAATATAATACAATTTTCATATAATATTTATACCCATTAATATCAAATTTCACTTATTTTTCAAATAATTACAACCTGAATTAATATAAATAAAATAACAATCATAAAGCTATCATAACTTAATATTAATGCATCAAAACTTATATAAATTAATAACAATATACAACAAATAACTATTTTCTTTATTCATATTAATACTTAATCTTGATATATTTTTTAAATAAATATCAACCTGAATAAATATAACAAAAATCACATAAACATATAGATATACATTACTAAACATCAATAAATCAATGCATCATTAATTAATAAGAGACCACATCCAGGACCTTAAAAGGCCACAGATGTGGTACATAAGGCCACAAATGTAAGCTTAAGAGATCACGCTCGTGACTTCTAAAAAAAAAGGAAAATTGATACGAATTTCACAAATTTTGAGTATCAACCCTCATTTTTAATTAGTATTTTGAAATTTGTATAAAATTGATAGATACAAATCAATAAAACTAGTATAATCTAGTAATTTGATTAAGTACGATATTTGTTAATATCGTACCAGTTATTAAAAATACAGGTCTCAATACCCAAAGCATTCTATCTAATTACAATATTTCAATGCATCATCTTGAATCACCTCTTCAAAGTTCGTTTAGTTCATATTTTGCTTTCATTTTTTTATTTTTAAATATAAAAAATATATTTTTGTATTTTTATGTATTATATATATTTTTAATCAATGTTTATATTTAAAATAATAAAAATAAAAAACGAAAACTGAAATCATTATAACCAAATAGGGCATTAGTGTTTGTAATAGGGGACATTTTTTCTCTCAATCTTGTCTATTAATGTCTTTACTCTCTGTCGAAGAAGGTAGAGAGGGATGACCCTGTTTCTTGGGGCCACTTCCCCCTTAATTCAATGTAAACCTGAATCTCTCTGAGCATGTAGAAAGAAGCATAAGCAGGCTTCAAAACCTTCCCCCTTCAAAGTATTGCTAACTGAAGAGAGAATCATCTGTGAAGAGGCTTAAAATGGGCAAGTGGTGACAAGCAAAAATAAGGCTGGAGAGATGGAGAAGAATGTCGTTGATATGGGGCACCATGTTGTTGAGCTAACAACTCGCATTATTGCTCTATAAATGTATAGTTGCAGAGCTTTAAAAGGAGATAGACGCCCTGAAGGGCCAAAAATGCTAACTTATCGATTGCTACGGGCAAAGCGAGTTGGTTGAAAAAATTGAACTTCCAAGGGGTGTTACAAGATGTTAGTCAGGGTTTTGAAGCCTACAAGAAATTTGGTAAATTGAAGTTTCTTTTAAAGATCTCAAGATAGAAAGAAGCTCTTGAAGATAAGGAAGAGAATGAAGATGTTTACCTATCGAGGCAGTTCCAGATGTGCTTGCAAGTCTAGATTGTCCTCGTGAGGATGATGAAGACACTGACCAGGCATACAAGAATATGGAAGTTGAGAAGGTTACTGGACCCCAATAATGCTATTAAGATTTGATTACAAAGATGATATCTGATTATCTTTTCGCAAAATTTGAGACATTATAATCTGTGGGATGATGACCAAAATTCACGTGAGGTTGATCAGTTTTTGAAAATTGTAAAAAAGACCCATTCGATGTGCGTGACACTTTTACTCCCATCCGACCGACGTAACGCCTTACTACTTATATGACGTGGAAGGGTCTTATTGGATTGCGTACCAACTTGTCCTTTGATGGTCTTATTTGTTAGGCTATTTCCTAGGCTCGCAGGACTTGCTTCTTTGTCCATTTTTCGCTAAATAATCTAACCCGTTGTTGATAAGTTGCTTTGCTTGAGATATACTTTCCTTGCTTCTTCCAAGAAATTCAACCGCCCTTGTAAATTTTTTGTTTTAGATCAAAGTGATCCGTGGGTTTTTTAGGTGCTTCTCTCTAAAAGCCCAACTAGCTAGAGTTTTACTCTCTGCAAAAGCCAAATTAAATAGAGTTTTACGTTTAGTTGTGCAACATAACCCCATACGATATCGAAGCTCGTCCACCCACCTACCTTACGCTTGTTTCACTTGTTTTTTTAGTCCGGATAAAAAAGCCCTGTTCGTTAATTCTGCTAATCGAGTCACCTGAAATGAGATATAAAAGTAACATGTTTTCCAATCTTTGTGCCTATCTAAGAATCATTTAATTTTGCTCCCAAATCCTAATTTCAAAATCTCATCAAAATCTAGTTAAATTTGTACACTTCACATGCCAACATGATAATCTAATCCCTTGTTCGGATCCCTTTTTTTTTAATAAAATGTCTAAGTTATTTCCCTAACATTAAAAAAAGGTTTAACTTGTATTTTATCATTATTTAAAGTACCTCTTTATCCTTTAATACTTGCATAATGATGGAATTTGATTCCTAAACGTTAATTTAGTTAAAGATATGTCAAATCATCATTAAATTTGTACATTTGACATACCAATGTGACACTCTAACCCCTTTGTTTAGGTCTATGTTTTTTTTTAATTTTTTTTAATATTTCAAAGAAATAATACATTAGCATTAATAGAACCCAAATTACAATGTTGGTATGTCATATGTACAAAATCAATTATAATTTAACAAGATCTTAGCGAAGTAAAGATTTAGAAGGTATATCGTATCAGTTTGCAAACATTAAGAAACATGTTAAATATTTTCTAAAATATTAGGGGATAAAATAAATCTTTTATTACCTATGCCGGACTGGGTAAAAAAAGAGAGCATATTTTATGAATTGTGTCCCACCATATGTATTTAAGACCAAAAGCACTAGATAGATTGATGATATTAATTCTTATAAATCATGTTGTCATCTTCCCTTTCACATTAGGATAAATCTCGACATCAAACTACTTAGTGAAATATTGAACTATACTAACATGACTTTGCATTGACTCATTCTCGAAGGAAATCACCCAAAAATATTCATTCCCTAATAGGAAAAGCGTATTGGTCTTGAAACATGAGTATAATTGGTGACATATTTGTAATGTCAAGAAAAATAACATAGGCATTAATCGCATGATCATACATAATTCTTTGCATTCTTTCTAATGGTAAGTTAATAGCATTCCTATCATAAAATATAATATGATAAGCATTACCTCTTAAAGGAGTCCTACAATCCTTTATGACACTCCTTTATTAGTTATTATGCTTCTAACTCTATGACACAATGTATGTAAGGCAGGGGAAAAAAAAGTACAAGGCATTATGATATTATTATATATGTGGTGATAGCTCATAATTCTTTTATGCCTCCTTCATATCATTTAGAAGCTTACTTATTTGAAGGAACTGGTAGATTGTAGTCTACCACCCATCGTAAATCATAGATTATTATTTCAAGAAAATTCTGATGGTTCCTCTACCTTAAATTGTAAGTATGAACGAGTTTCCTTATTGCTTATTATAGTTTCCTTCGTATTACACTTGCTTTAGCTATTAGATAAAAGGGGTTACTACTTGATAATTGAAGGATTAATGGGAGATACCTCCTCAATTATTGTATATTACTTGTCCTTTAAATGCACTACTATCAACTTCACTAATTAGACTATCCAACTTCTTATTCAAGACCTCTACTTGGGCTACTAAGGCTACAGTGTCATTTATTACATGATTTTCATAAGGTCTCCCAGAATATCTCTCATAATGGTATTAGAAGACATTAGTTGCCATCTCTTATATCAGTTTGTAAGCTTGATTTAGAGTCATTCTCATTAGGTTATCTCCAACGATAGCGTCTATAATACTATCGATAAAAAAGATAACCCTAGTATAGTATATATCAACTTGCTGTCTTATGCCAAACCCATGATTTGGGCACTTGGATAGCATTTTTCTAAACCTCTCCCAGGATCGGTATAGACTCTCGTTCTCATACTAAACAAAGGATGTAATCTCGATTTTCATATTAAGTATCTTAGTGGAAAAAATTTAGTTAGAAACATTTTCATAAGCTCATCCAAAGTAGTAACAAAATCAAGCTGAAGTGTAGAAAGTCAAGCTTTAACATTGTCCCTAAGGAAGAAAGGGAATAACCTCAATTAGACTACATCTTTAGAAATCCTATTATATTTAAATAGATTATAAATAGCTAAGAAGGTTTCTAGATGGGTATTTAGGTCTTTTAAGGTTGAATATCTAAACTGTAAAGCCTTAACCATGGAAGAAAATCTCGTAAGAGATCTCAAAGTTGTTCACGTTAACCTTAAGTCTAATTATCCCACATAAAGGTCCATTTTTGTTTTCCAAAGCTAAGTTCATTATTGTGGATCTTATATTTTCCTTATGGCTAGGTGCTACTGTGTCTCTTAATTTTCTATGCTTATAGATTCAATCTTTGATACAAGTTGATTCTCATTAATGATTTCCAGTTTTACTTTGCTATATGTACTTATTTGAGTTTCTTTTTAACTCCTCGATCTTTTGACAATGAGTACGCATGTAAAATAATGATGACCAAATAAAGAAGAAAAACAACTAAAGAAAGCAAATAAAAACACCAGTCAAAGAAAAATCAATCAAAGGAAGTAAAAAATATAAAGAAAAATAAAAAATAATATACTTTTTAAATTAATCAGCACTGATATCTACCTATTATTACTAGTGCAAATTCTTGATAACGGCACTAAAACCTTATTGGTGGTCTTTCTATATTAAATTTCTATCATAATTTTATCCTAAGAGCAACACTAAGCAAGTATACCCATTAAAAGTAATACAATGGCTCTAAAGTGAGTCCAAAGATCATTCATAAAGATCTACTATAACTACTAAATCAACTAGTATGTAATTATCTAGAGAAATAAATCAATTTGATTAACAAAATTAAAATACTCTATTAATTAAACTACTCAAATTATGCAAAAGATCTCAAGACATAATTAAGGTTTACTAATATCTGTATCTCTAAAGTTTTGAATTTCAATGAATCAATTATGTCTATCAATTATCGTGTAGTTGAATCTAGGGTATCTTCTTAGAATCAAGACATAACTGTGGTTAAGACAATTCTTTATCTCCATTAGTCTTATTTTACTGCTTTATCATTCAAAAAACTTAAGTAATAGGTTTAAAGTTTAGGAATTTTAATCCTAAAATTCTCTTCTAAACTTGAGACCCTCATAATTAATTAAAATTTGATTATTTATTGATTTAAATTGCTTTTTTTATTGATTTTTCCAATATCTATGGTAGATTTTTTATATCCCTAATTATTTAAGAATCTAGTCTAGATCGTTAGTCTATTATAAATGATTAAGAACTCAAAAAAACAAAGAGTAGCCCATAAATTAGAGATTAATACATATCCTTGGTTATTTAAACAAATTAGCCACTTATATAAATCAACAAACACAATGATTTAATCATGAAACATATATTTCTTGAACAAAACAATAACAGTAAGAATTCAAATGAAATTGAGGGTTTACAATACACTCAAAATTAGTTTCAATCCTTTGATCATCTATTTAAAACCTTGAAAAGCAAACTTGAATATCTATCACAAAAATTTGAGAGAAACTTTGTTTATTGAATTTTCCAATAGCTATAGTAGATTTTTTATATCCCTAATTATTTAAGAATCTAGTTAGATGGTTAGTCTATTATAAATGATTAAGAACTCAAATAAACAAAGAGTAGCCCATAAATTAGAGATTAATACATATCCTTAGTTATTTAAATAGATTAGCCACTTATGGAAATCAATAAACACAATGATTTAATAATGAAACACATATTTCTTGGACAAAATAATAATAGTAAGAATACAAATGAAATTGAGGGTTTAGAATACACTCAAAATGAGTTTCAATCCTTTGATCATCTCTTTAAAACCTTGAAAAGCACACTTGAATATCTATCACAAAAAATTGAGAGAAAACTATTAAAAAACACCTAAACTCTATGGAAAGTATTGCTTAAAATTGGGCTAAAGTCTTTGTAAAACTCTCTACAACATGCTTATATATAGTTATGTTTAAGATAGCTTAGAGAGAGTTAGTCTAAATTACCCCTTAAATCCATGGTGAACATGTCCTTAAAGACATTAACTGCCCTTAAAATTGCTAATCAACAATGTCTTTTATAAGAAACCTTATACTTCTGTTTGTGAAATGGTTTTCAATGGTGGCTGCTCACTCCATAACAACATTGTTAAAGGGTCGTTTTTTTCTTGAGTTGATTATAATGGTGATACAAAT
>JAOXYD010000135.1:12410808-12422965 GCA_028565735.1 Pinacopodium congolense
AATGGTGATACAAATGAGACATCAATGGTGTTGTTAAAGAACCACACTGATCTTTTGAAAAAGCATCCATACTTAGTTTATTTTTTTTTCATAAAACTCCATTCTTGAGTATGAACCTATATTTTAACTAAATATACACATAAATTGGACAATTTAACATTAAGTTAGGAGTGAGAACATGTGAAATTATATCTAAAGTCCTATGTTACACCCTATCAATTAATAATACTTACACATGAAAACTTTCAATTAAGTAATGCTTGAGCAATTGGATGAGCATACCTATTAAGGGATTAACTTATAATTAACAAAGCAGCAATAAGCATAAACGAAAACTATTAACGAAGCAAAATTAATGGAATACAAAGAGATAACAACAAGATACGGAATGATTACAATAACAACGATAAAGAAGATAGTAAGTTAATAGGTGGGAAGATAGGGAGATAACTAGACAAAATTGAACTGATTTTGAGGTTTGATCCTAAGTACCTAAATCAAACCTAAAATTAGATTTAGGATCCATGTAAGCCCTATGACACTTAAGAGGGGGATGGTGAATTGGGTGTTTAAAATTTTTTCCAAATTAAAAAATTTAAACACCTTAGAACAATTTTAACTAAATAAATCTTCAAACCAAAATTCAACCTACATGTTACGAAAAAATTCAATCAATAATAAATTAAACACAAGAATATAAAGTTAAAAATATAAGGGAAGAGATGTATACACAGATTTATAAAGGTTCACCTATCTCAAAAATAGACTACAACTTCTTTCCAACTAAGAGTTAATATTATTTTAATTGGGTGAAGAGTAACCCTTACAAAAATCTTATTTACAAAATCAAGAGAAACCCTTGGAATCTTGCTTTAAAAATGAAGAGTAACCCAACATCTTGTTCATAAGGGTCAAGAGGAACCTATACAACAATCTTGAATTTCAAGGGTCAAGAGGAACCTACCAATCTTACTTTTCAATTGGTGAAGAGTAACTCTTTACATAACCTAATTTATGACGATTTAATCAACAAAAATAACCCTTAAACTTGGGCTTCCCAAGCCTCAATTCCAGTTTATATAGCTTATAAAAAACCTAATCAAAATCAATTCAAGAAATGGCTCAATTATAACTAATGTAATGCTTCTTATATTTTATGCAATGTCCAATGCTTATACATAGCATAAAACAATTCAATTCACATTCAAATATCAATACAACTCAAATCTTGTTGTATAAAGTTCAAGATCAACCTTTTAAAAAACTTTTTAATGGAAAAGAGGAGCTTTAAATCAATCATAACAATTATCAAAGCAAATCCCCTAAATATGTAACCAAATCACACCTTTAATAGTGTATTAATGAAGTTTAAATAGAAAAATGATTTTGAATCTTTAAGAGGTAAACTAAAATTATGAAAAGCCTCTACACCTTAATAGATCATAAAAAATTCAATTGAAGTAGTAACAACTTGATTATAGTATTAAAAAATTAGATTGAATATAAGAACACATAATCTTTCAAAATGTGTAGTATATATGTTCTAGTTTAGAAACAAATAATTTTATGCAATAAAATGATGAAAAATAAATGCAATAAACCTACTGGAATATTAATTTATTAGTAAATAGCAAACCTCAAGAATAAAAATGAATTTAATGTATCAAACAAGTGGATTAAAGCAAGAGTAAGATAAGAACTGTCAAACTTAAATAGCTTTGGGATAACCTGCAAATTTGAACTTAATCCAAAAATATTAGCACTTAAAAATTGAAATAAAACTGTAGAAAAGTCCTAGAAACTTAAGAAAATAGAAAACAACAAAATTGTAGCACCAAAAATAATTTAAAAACCAAAATCAAAGTGAACTGAAAAGGTGCACATATGAGTGCACCTTTTAATGCACTCTTGAAAATAGATTTTAGTAATCTATTTTCTTAGAACTCAAACAAACATTGTGAGTGCTTAAAAATCAAATAAAGAGATTTAATGCACTCTTGAAACCTTAAACAAGCTTTGACTAACAATTTTGTAGCACAAAAATTGGATTTATAACATGAAAATCGAAGAAAACAGAAGATGAACCAAAATAGAAATAGTTTTGGAGTGTCTGATGGTTTAGGCTTGAAACAGATGAAATAAGCTTCAAAAAATTTGAAACACAGATTAAACAAACTCTATAATACTTAAGTAAATATAAAGAAATAAGTTTATAATTTTAGAAACAGATTAAGATAGCAAGAATTGTGATTAAAGCAAGAACAAACAATGCAGAAACAGAAAGTGCAAAAATAGTTTTGATATATGTATGAATGTAAACTTTAATCAAACGAAATAAGCATCCTAAAATATAAAACCCTATTCAAAAAAACTCTTAAACACTTGGTCAAACAGAAAATACTAATTTCGCATACCCAAAAATAGATTAAGATAGCAAAATTCATCATTAAATTAAGAATAAAAAGTATAGAAAAAAAGTGCATAAATAGTTTTTATATACGTATGAATATAAGCTTATACCTAATGAAATAAAACCCTATAAATGAAAAAAAAAAAGCTCAAGAAAACTCCTGAGTATCCAAAAAAACTAAGAACAATAATTTTTCAGCTCTAGAAATGAGATTGAAACAAAATAAACCAAGAGAAATAGAGATGCACTAGTGAAGAGCAAAATCAGAAAACTTTGAATTTCTTGGGAATTTTAGATTGTAAACTTGTTTCTAGAGAATAATTTTTTGTTGAAAGTATTTGAGAATGTTAAATATAGGGTTAGGAAGGGTTTAAAGCTATTGGGAGACATATTTAGAAATTTAGGAGACCAAATGACATAAAACCCTTAAACCTTAAACTAGGCATTATAGACAGCTTTGAGTAATATGTGTTCTTAGAGATTCAATCAACATTTTGAGTGTTTAAAAATTGGAGTAAAAACTCTAGTACACTCTGAATACCTTAAGCAAGATATGTATGATGATTTTAAAGTAATAAAAAATAGATTTGAGTACTAAAAAATTAGATTAAATGATGATAATTCAAATTTGGACATAGTTCAGGTATATCAACAAATGAGTTTAAACCAAACGAATTTCAATTTTAAAAATACAAACAAATGACTAAAACAAATATTAACTATCCAAACATTAACTAAACATTGAATAAGACTTTAAACAAGATTTAAAACATATATCAAGATTTTTTTCAATTAATAAAAAATTAAATTGATTCAAATCATAATAAGTAGCTTGATTATAAAATCTTTTCATTTTTTAACAACTTAAACCTTTCCACAATCATTTTTTAAACTTTCATAAACAAAAATTCACCTCATAAATAGATGAAAAAAAATTCAAAATAATATTTCAATTCACTTAAACTCATTAAAAGTCATACATTAACATTACCTCTTGGTTAAACACTTTAAAATGTATATGCCTTTCTAATATAATTACTGATATGTTAATGCCATAATCAAATTTAGCTAATTACTAAAACATTTATGCAAAGCCTATGTTCAAGTATACATGTAAGTATGACATGCAAATGTGAGAGTCCTTTCAAGCATTGACAAAGATCAAGTTTAGGTAAGACATTCTTTATCCTTTCATCCATGCTTGACTTTTTTACCTTAGGCTCCAATACATATCCTTACACTTTTACATTAACCTATCTTTCTAATGCACCAAAACTCAAAAATTAGTAACAATAATGTTTTGTTATCATCAAAACATATAATTGAAGCCTCCTTGGTCTCAGCAATCCATATAGATTACTAATATGATATAAGTTTATTAAAAATTATCACATTAGCACTATAAATGGAACCCAATGGAAAATTAAAATTTTGCCAACCTTGGAAACTTTTTAAAATACTTTAGAAATGTTATGGCCTTTTATGAATCTAGTTAAAATTTAGCATATTTTTTTAATTACAAATGTTAAAGGCTAAGATGTATTTTTTACCAAAAATATTTCTTTGAATGGTGCCATGTCCTTAGCCCCCCAACTAGTGCATCCAATTTGTCATATTATTTTGGTCCTAGTGTACTTGCTTTATCAAGATTTGAATTCCATACACTAAATGCTTGTCCTATCCAATATATGTCAGGCTAATTAGACTCACAACTTGAACATTTAAGCTCAACCAGTTATTAGATTGATCTACCATGAAGTCCTTTTTTATCCTAACCTAATTTTGCTTAGTAGGTATCATATCAGGTACATATTTAGAGCCACTTTTCATCCTTTATGGTAATAAATTTTTAACCCAAAATTGAGATTTTGTCTAAGCCCATTGCTTTTTACTTTTATAAGGAAGTCTATATTAGTTATATTCATAGCAACTCCTATGGTTGTTGAATAACTAAAAACATGGATGTTAAGGCCCATGCTCTTTTCTTGTTACTAATAAAATGTGCTATATATTTAGTCTTTAATTGTTGAAAATTCATAACTGAACCTCCTAGCAAGGTTTGATATTAAAATCTTGCCACCATTGAAAATGATGGAGATAAAGTCGTATAATTAAATTCTAAAGAGGTGGGTATCTCACTCTCATATCTAAAATGAGAAGAAATGCGAAAGCCTTTATAAGCCTATAGAAAAAGACGACTAATCAATTTCCTAACCAACTATTTTTAGGCCTATGGTTCTCTTGAGTCTAAATTGAAGTTGTTATTGGATTAGTTTAAACTTAGGACATTTCAAATTGCATTAGAGCAAACCTCTACTAGTAAAATTTTAGGTTAGGATGACAAAAAGTGGGGATTGAGATTGATAGTAGGATTGTGAGCGTTAGAAAGCTCCTAGAAGGGTTTTTATGTGGTTTGACATTAAAAGAGGATGATAGATTTGGTATTATAGATTACGTCTTGATTAGGACTTCAAGAGTTCAGGGATAGGGGATTGTGAAATCTTATATGAGAGATGGGTATCATAATTGCATTTCGAAAAGGAGATGAGAGGCGAAAACATTTATAATGTTATGAAAAAAAAGTGATAATAAATTCATCGGTACTCAACCTTTTGGAATTTTTTTTCACTTCATTGTCAAACTTTTAAAACTTTTCAATTTAATGATCAAACTTATAAAAATCGTTTAACTTATGTCAAAAAGTTAAAATTGTTAGTTATTTACTGATTTAGTATAAAGTATGGATATATATTCCACATGGATCCCTACGTGGTGGGGATAACAGACTAGTCAATGTCCAACCTTTTGAATTTTTTTTAATTCAATACCAAACTCTAAGAAATTTTTAATTTAGTGAACAAACTTCTAAAACCCGTTCAACTTAGGTCAAAAATTGATTTCGTTAATTATTTTCTAACATAGTTGACGAAGCATGAATGTATATGCCATTTAGATCTTTACCTTGTATGATCTTTCCTTTTATTTTCATGTTGTATTTTAATGGTCCATCTTTTTCTTAATAATAAGTTGATAGTAAGCATCAAATTGAAAAAAAATCATGATAGCTCCGTTTTTAAATCATCTAAACAAATAGTTATATGACATAAATGAACTTAACTTGGAAATCCATAGACTCGAAACAAAACCATCATAAATGCACCAACATTAGAGTAATATAGAATGCAAAATAGTAGAAAATAGAATCATAAAGAACACATGTCAGCAGGAGAATGAAATAGATTCAAACTTGAAATGAATCAAAAATCAAAAGAGAGAATGACAACATACCAAGATTAGAAAAGAGGAGTGATTTGGGTTAGAGATATGGTCAAGTAGATATGTAACCGAGTAGATGGCTCAAGTAGGGTCTTTGGACTTGAGTAAATAAGTCGGATCAAGATTTTGGATCAGGTCAGGTCGAGTGTACAAATAGTTGTTAACTTATACATATTTTGTCATCTAAAAATCTACGTAGTTAATAAATAAACAAAATCAACTTTTTGACCCGAGTTAAATAAGTTTTAAAAGTTTAATTATTAAATTAAAAATTAAAAAATTTTGTATTGAAGTAAAAAATTTTCAAAAGTTTGGGCAATGATGAATTTATTGTCTAAGAAAAAACTACTAGTAAATTTCTTTTTTAATTATTTTTGAGCATGTGGTTCTTTAAAATTGAATGGAGTTATTATTAGATAAGTGTGTGCTTAAAACATTATAAATATTGTGAAGTTCTATATAAGAGGTGAGTTTTGACAATTTCATATCAGAAAAGAGAGAAGTGATGAAAGCCATTATAAACTCATATAATAAGACTGCTAATCAACTTCCTAATAAGTTATTTTCAAGCCTATGATTCCTTTAAGTTCGAATTTGTATTGTTGTTGGGCTAGTTTGGAGTCGTGAGTAGTACGATGGTGGGTCGAGACGATGAAGATGAGGAGTGACGTTAGCATTAAGGCTGTGAGCAATGGTTGGCTCATGACAGGCTTCTCGTTTGGCTCCATGTCAGAAGAGAACGTAAGATTTTAGATTATAGATTAGATGTCGATGAGAATATCAAAGACAAGAGATTATGAAATCTCTCACATAAGAAATGAGTATCACAAGCCCATATAAAAATGAGAGGAGACGTGAAAAGTGAAGAAAGACTATTAATAAACTTTCTAGTTAACTATTTTATGACTTGTGATTCTCTTAAACATATACTTACACTTTGTAACATCCGTCGCGCCATGTAGGTCCATGAACTCTTGAAACGATGTATGTGACCAGACAAGTCGATCACACCTTTATATAATTTGATAGAATAAATGTTAAATCCTTGTGAAGAGGCTCCAATAATATGTGAACGGCAAGTGGATTCTCCAAATCTACTTACGTTGCATCCGAAGCTGTTATTCTTGATTCATGATGAGGAATGGCTAGATAAAGGGGTAAATGAAGGAAACTTTTATGTATACGATTGTGCACACTTTTTCGCTGGACTTGCATTTAAGCAAAATCTTACACCTAAGCATGATGATTAACAATCGAATGATTAACAACCATAAACGCAGTTAGTAGGCTAATCCTTTAGCAGACATCAGTAGAGAGACATGTGAGGGTACATGTAGAAAATAATGGAGGTGCTTCTCTTCTTTTTTTTTCCCTGTCTGTGTTAAGGGTCTCACGGATGAGGTCAAATAATGTAGGTTAAAGTGATACGCTTCGTCTTCCTATCCAAAATCTTGAAAAATCGGACCTATAAGAATAAAAAACGTGTGAGAAGTTCAAAAGGATTTTCCTTGCATTGATACTCTGTCGCACAAATTAAATTAGACAAAAAGAAAAAAAAGGATAAATTATTAGAGTATTTAGGCATGCAAGGAAGGATTAGAGTAGAAAGTTTGGGAAACATTTTTCTATTATTTTGAGACAACTCTCCTCTCTTTGTCTTTCACGGGAATTGAGTGATGTATACTTGTCACCAAGCGTTATCAAATGCGATGTCCGTGCCCAGTGGTATCATTCTCCACCTTGCTCTTAATGCACTATGGAGAGATCTATCTAAGCAAACCTCATCAGGCCTAAGGAGCAAACCATATTTTTACCCATATCAAACTCTAATAGGCTGGTATTAAGCGGCAGATGATAAAAAGTTCTTTCTTATCTAAATATCACTCCTAAGACATGCGTTTTGGTAATTAGTTGACAAATTCGAACCTATCAGAATGTAGGTTGAGAGCAAAGCTTAGGTGCTAGTGGGCCAATAAAGTTTTTTCAAAGTCAGTGGCATGACTCTTCTCTTCCATGCGTACAAAGATGATATAAGCACCTAAGCGGTCTGAGTACTCGGACCAACTTGAAGTTTTATGACCATGAATTCAATGAAAAGGCCTCTTTATCTCTTGTCTGCATTTACCTTCCTTTTCTCATTCGTTGTTTGCATTAAAGCATTAGAATACATAGAAGATCAGGAATTCGACAGGGTAACTCATCTTCCAGGCCAACCTTCCAACCCTCCAATCTCTCAGTTCTCAGGTTACATAACAGTCAAACAAGAAAGTGGAAGAGCTCTTTTTTACTGGTTCTTTGAAGCTGAATCTGAAGCATCCAAGAGGCCTCTCCTTCTCTGGCTCAATGGCGGTATTTCACAAAACTAATGCTTTCTTTCTACTTTAATGGATTGTATACAGTATATGTTGCCAAAGGTCTCAGTCACTGATTCAAGTGGTTTCTGTACGTTTTCAATTACCATACTTTTATTGACATTCTTGAAAGGTCCTGGTTGTTCCTCCATTGGATACGGCGCGGCATCAGAATTAGGTCCGCTGAGAGTTGCTGAAGATGGAGCCAGCCTTACTTTTAACATGTATTCTTGGACTAAAGGTCCTACAGATACTGCTTTTTGAGCTATTAAATGTCAGATTTTGGTGACAGTTAAAGTACAAAGGTGATGATATGCTCAATTTTTAATGCTGCAGAAGCTAATTTGCTCTTTGTTGAGTCTCCTGCTGGAGTTGGGTTTTCTTACTCTAACACATCCTCTGACCTCGACCATGTGGATGATGGTTATGTGGGTACGGATCAGCCTTAGAACTAAATTATTTCTGTTCATTTTTTTTCTTCTTACGAAAACATGATAACAAACTGTATTTACAGCTGAAGATGCCTACAATTTTCTGGTGGGTTGGTTCCAAAGGTTCCCCCAATACAAAAATCATGATTTCTTCATATCTGGAGAGAGTTATGCAGGTCAATTATATTTGCCTGGTCCACGCATTTGTCCTTGTCTCTGTATATTTCTCATATTTCATTTATCTTGCAGGCCATTATGTGCCTCAGCTTGCAGAGCTTGTCTATGACAGAAACAAGGATGCACCTAAAACCGCATTTATCAATCTCAAAGGTTTCATAGTACGTTTCCAGGCCCCATCTTGTTTGAATCACTCCAGTAAAAATTCAATCTTTGGTTGTGATTTCGATTATGGAATTACCAGAACAATAACAAAGTTTAAGAACTCGACTATGCATCTTTCCTCAGGTAGGAAATCCAGAAACAAACGATTATTACGACTACAAAGGTGTGCTCGAATATGCATGGAGCCACGCCGTAATATCTGACCAGCTCTACAACAAAGCCACAAGTGTATGCGATTTCAAGGTCTCTAACTGGTCTGACGATTGCAACGCAGCCATGAACCTAGTCTTTGGGAATTACAGTGAGATTGACATCTACAATATCTATGCTCCAGCTTGTCTACTTAACACAACCTCTTCACCTATTAGCAGCAATAGTGAGTCACAGGTTCAGGTGAGAGCATTTTTGCTTCTATCTCCGTATCTTTTATAGGTGGCGGAATTTATAATCTGAAACCCATTTTTCATTTAACAGGCAAACAAAAATCTCATAAGGAGATTGAGAGTCCCTGGAGGCTATGATCCGTGTTACTCGTCTCATGCAGAAATGTATTTCAACAGGGCCGACGTGCAATCTTCCCTTCATGCAAAAGTAATAGGAAGTCCGGATGGGAAATGGAGGGTCTGCAAGTAAGCATGCTGTTGTTAGTGTTCTGCTGTCCTAACCAGTCTGTTGAATGAAAATTGTAACAGCGTAGGTGTCTAACGTAGTTTACTTTGTTTCTTCTAGTGATCATATATTTAGGGGATACAACTATACCGCATTCTCCATCCTACCAATCTATTCCAAGCTCATCAAGGCCGGCTTCAGGATATGGATCTATAGGTAAAGTTCACAACTTTTCTTTTTTTAATTTCCAATGATGTAGTGGAAGACTAGAGAAATCATTTCCTTTTGAACAGATTTGTGAAAACGACCAAAATGGGATATTAGGTTTGGACCAGTTGACTGGACGCATGCATACAATTCCAAAAAGCATGCTTATCAGTCGGGACCCCTTTCAAAAGCAATAATTCAGAACTCGACAAAAGCCAGTGTGTGGAAAATGGCACTTTCCTTGAAAATTCATTGTTCGAGTACATTAGGATTTTACCACTCTAATAGAGACATGAATTTTAACTAATCGAGTAAAATGGGATTTAGACTTTCTTTCTTTTCTTCTTTTCTTTAATTTGATGTTTTGGTCGTTGGATTTTGGGCTGTGCTTGCAAGCAATAGTGGGGACACAGATGGCAGAGTACCAGTGATAGGATCACGGTATTGTGTTGAAGCTCTTGGACTGCCTACTAAATCTCCCTGGAGTTCTTGGTCCCAAGACCACCAGGTCCTGCTTCTTTCTGCATAGTTTACTACTCCATTCCTACTCAAACTTGAATTTTCAAAGGAAAAGAATTAACTAAAGAAAAGTTAACTTTCATCTATATCTTTAGATAAACTTAAAGCTGGTAATGATGAGAAAATAGACATTGTTTTTTCTTTTTTTTTTAATATCTTTGTTTGTTATGTTTATGAAGAAATTAAGCATGCAAAAGGTGAATGTGATGGAAAATGCAGGTTGGAGGAAGAGTGGTAGAGTACGAAGGACTGACATTTGTGACAGTAAGAGGGGCCGGTCACTTGGTGCCTCTCAACAAACCCTCCCATGCTCTCTCCCTTATCCACCACTACCTCTCTGATCAACCTTTGCCTCCTTTTTCGACTTGGAAGAATTAACCATTTTACGCCTACTCATTTTCAAATATAAGTGATGTCCCACCAATTTAAATTGTATCATGATTCAAAGACTCTATATATTTCCAATCGCCACACACGTTGAATATATTTGTAATGTGTTCTCACTATTGTTGCATATCAAGGAAATTGATGATTAGAAAACTCCATACACGATCATAAAGTAATATACAGATATTTTAAGATGTTACTGTTACATATAAAGGGAATATTTGACTCGAAATCAATTTAAAGAGATTATACAATTAGAAAGTAATGCAATGGTGTACAAAACCTATGATTATGCATATCAAAGACATTGATATTTTAAGCTAGTGTTTTGTGGTTTTGAATATAAACCTCAGTAATGCCTAGTAAGAAATGTCGGGCTATAGTCCGAGTCTTATCTTTGAAGAGGCCTAATTGTCAACCTAATGAACAATGCCCTTTGAGTTGGAATTGGTTCTCGAACAAAAAGTATATACCAAAAAGTTTTCTTCTTTGATAAGTTATCTAATTGACGCATTGCAAAACCGTAGTACTCTAATATAAGAAAATAAAAAATATAAATTCAATATAAGATTTGTAAAGAAATCAAAAGGTTGATTAAAAACTTTTAAAGAAAAGTTTAATTTAATTCAAAATAGGTAAAATATTTTTTAACAATAAAAAAGATAAGTATTTATATGTATTACATACCTCAAAACTTGATAATAAAGATAAAATAATCTTTAACTTTCCTAAATAAAATATAAAATTTTCTAAATAAAATACGTAGATATATCTATTAACGACGGTTTGTTGTGACCATCAATGACATCGTTGATGTGTGTCATCGATCTCCTGACTTTTGATTTCCAACTTTGTGTCAATTTCTCTCACTTGCAAAAATAAGTCGCCCTCGAGTTATAATCAAAGTTCTCAAATCGTTTGTACTCCAAAGTCTTAGCGGGTTTTAATGCCTATGAAACACAATGAAAAATATTGCCTTTATGTCTTGATTTAATTCTTAATTTTTTCCTTACATTAATTTTTACATTCAAATCCCCCCTCCTTCACTTTTTTTCATTGATAAGAATAATATTAGTAAATATACTGTAACTTTTTTTCGATCTAATCGCTAAAATTATTATTACGTTAACTTAAGATCACAATTCTCCTTGACTTCAAACAAATTAAAAAGAAGAGTTTTGTTAAATAATAGTCCTTTAATTACTAACACCATGTCAGATGCTTCTTTTGAGAACTTTGTTTCATGAGTATGTTGGGAAACTTATACCGATCAAATCGATTATGCAGTGTAAAAATTAAGGTTTCCCCTACATGATCTATTTAACAAAATTTAACTTGAAATAAAAGTAAGAATTAAAGGTTTCAATCAAACCTGATTAACGCTTTCTTGTCGAAGCAAATTTCTTCACGTATCCAAAATCATAGTTGTTCAAGTGCCCAACCTTTAATGGTATCTACAAGTTTACAGAAAAGAACTCAAAACGATTTTTGAGAGGAAGTAAAGTCGTACTAGCAATTTTAGGGTTGCCTCCTTATATAGTGAAAAATTCATATTTTTCCTAATATTAAAATTAAACATAAATCATAATTAAAGTTAGACTTTAATTATGATTTATGTTTAATTT
>JAOXYD010000135.1:12423065-12437228 GCA_028565735.1 Pinacopodium congolense
TTTAAAGTGTTTTAATTCCGCAAAAGTTTTTAAACACCCAATTCACCCCCCCCTCTTGGGTGCCATAGGGCTAACAACTGCTAATAATGTAAATGTTTCTATTCTTATGGTTACTAATGAACTTGAAGTTATACTTAGGAGGTGTACCAAAAAAAGAATTCTATCAACTTATTATTCATCTAATGGATATATGCTCTTTATTGATGGGGAAGAACATGAGAGCTACGAAGAGACTTTGAAGAGTAATCATAAGGATGAATGGATTGGAGATATGAAGGATGAGATGAAATCCTTATATGATAACCATACTTTTGAGCTACTCAACTTGTGCCCAAGGCCAAAAAGGCTTTATAAAATTGATGGGTTTACGGGGTAAAAAAAAGAAGAAATTCTTCTCATCTATGATATAAAGCCAGGTTAGTTATCGAAGACTTTAGACCATAAAAGGAAGTTTAACTAGAAGAGATTTTCTTGTGTGTTGTTAAGATGTCTTTTATCAAAGTTTTTTTATTTAGTTTTGTAGTTAGTATTAATTTAGAAGTTGAATAAACTGATGGAAAAATTACTCTCATTCATGGTAATTTGAAGGAGGAACTTTACATAAAGTACCCAGAGAGTTTTATGATCAAAGCAAGGAGCATTGTATTTGTAAGTTGAAGAAAAGCTTGTATGGTTTGAAATAAGTTTTGGGATAATGGTACAAAAAGTTTGAGTAAAAAATAATCTAGTAAGAATTAAAAAAAAACTACTTCTAGTACAATTTATTTGTTTAAAAATTTTCTAACAATAACTTCATCATTTTATTGCTTTATGTTGATGAGTACTTCAACTGTAAAGTTAAAGTGGTAAACATGCCTCTTATTACTCACTTTAGGCTAAGGATTTGATAGTCTTAATCTAGTGAGAAGGAGAAAAAAGACATTTATCATATTCCTTATGCACCATAGTAGGAAGTTTGATATATGTAATGGTTTGTATAAAGCATGATATTACTCATGTAGTTAATACGGTTAGTCGTTTTATCTTTAATCTCGGTAAAGAGTATTGGAATACTATGAAGTGGATTATGAGATATCTTTAAGGTAGCTATAGTTTGAAATTATGTTTTGGAGTAGTAAGTCTTATCCTTTCTAAGTATACCTATTTAAACATGGTAGGTGACAAATTAAAAAAAACCTACTTTAGGCTATTTGATTACTTTTATAAGGGGAGTTGTGGCTTGACAATTTAAATTGCAAAAGTATATTGCATTGTTTAATATCAAGGATAAGTTATATGGCTACAACTAAAGCTTATAAAGAGTTACTTTAGATGAAGAAGTTTCTTTAAGAACTCGGTTTTACTCAAAAGAGGTATGCTTTATTTTATGACAATTAGAGTACTATCCATCTTAGTAAGCATCTTACTTTTTATAATAGATCCAAACATATTAATGTGCAGTATTACTGGATACATGATGTTCTGGACTTTAAGTTGTTTGAGTTTAAAAAAATTCATATAAATGATAATGGTTCAAACATGATGACAAAGTCTATACTAAGAGGAAAAAGATACTTGTAGTTTAATTGTTGGTTCGATAGAGTCCTCCACTTGATTTGGAAAGGGAGTTTGTTGTGGATTCTCCTTAAGTGAAGTTCATTTTTAATTAAAAGAGAACTTGTTGAAGAAGAGTTTTGTTGATGTATATATGTCTTCTAACCATCCATATTATATTCTTTCACTTTTTTCTTCATGTGGTGAATATTTTTAACTATCCTTTTCCTCTTATATTTGGTATGGATATACTCTATTTTTGGAAGTGATGGTTGCTATTTGTTTCTTTTGGTGTCAAAAAAATAGTTAACGTTCACAGTGTAGATGAGGAACCTTTATAGTACAGGGGATGAACCTTTATAATATATCTGGGTTTTAGTTGTTCTATTTTTAATGTGATTATTTTGTTTATCTTTGTGAATACTTGTTGTCATCTTCTCGTTTTAGTATGAGAGAAGAGGTTTTAATGAAGCTATTAAAGTCATGACATAGGAGAGGAATCGTCACTGTACAGAAGAAGACATGTTATGGTATTAGGAAAGATTTTTTTATGATACATGAGATTGCTTATTGTTGTTTTCTCTCTTTTGTGTGCTGTAGAGAAGCCACTAATATCGACATTATAAGAGAAGAGTTATAGTAGTTTAGTACACACTTTATTAATTACTATTTTTGTTGATGAATATTTGTTAGTGCAAACTCTCAAACTATTAAAGAATTCGTTTTAGTGTATTCATTGATTTTATAGTAGATTAGTTTTTAAATTAGGTACTGTAATTTTTACTTCTCATATTGAAAAGGTTTTATAAGTTCAAAATTTGATGTTCTCTTATATGATTTACTTTATATATTTATATTTACTCCTTATAGATTTATTTAATGGGAAAAGTTCTGTTTTACCTATTATATTGTGCTATTATTGTTGTTTTTATTGCGTTGAATCTCACCACCTTTACCATCGTATGAAGTGTCACAAATCATTTGAAACATTCACTATTTAGTTAATAATTGGCCAATCGTCCTCTTTTTCTTTGAAAAGGTGTTAAAAAGTGGCTGAAAAAACAAATTGTTGAAAGATTAGGTAGGAATTTTCAATCATTCCTTTGATAAAAGCTTTTGCATTTTTGCAAATTCAGCTATTAGCAATTGCCTATTGAAGTTTCTTATTGGTGGATTGTTGGTTAAGGTCTCAACTAATACTTTGAGCTACCTCAAGTCGACCATCTTGAAAACCATACCTTCTACACTTTTAAGAAGAAAGTTGCTTTAAAAATTTTGGAGAATGTGATGTCGAGAGATTTGATGGAGATTCGATGTCATCTATCAACATTCAACTTCTAATTTTTGTTTTTCAATATATTTACAGACTAACCGTTCGTAGGCACCTGAATCAAATGGCAAATGTCGTGTGAGCGTTTGCATGATCTGTCACTTTTATAGTTGCGGTCTTCCCACTTTCTAGGTTTCATCAATAAGCTGACAGTCTTGTCCACTTAATCTTTGTCTCACTTGTCCAGAATCACGCTACCACCTCTAATATACAATCATTGGCCCTTTAAGGCCCGTTTGTCATTGTTTTTTGTCATTGTTTTTTATTATTATTTTTTAAATATAAAAATAAAAAGTATAAAATAAAAAATAATAATCAAATATAACGTAAAAATAAAAAAATAGTATAAAATACAAAAATCGATAAAAATATACAAAAATAAAAAAAATAAAAAACAAAAGCCAAAGTGAAATCAAATCAGCTAAAAAAGTTTGCAATGTCTATTTAAAAGTTTACAAAGGTTTTCGTTACCAATTATAGGCACTTTTGATGACAACTCCGGCATCATGCCATCTAATGCCGAGAATGGAGGATAGATTCTGTCTGATATAACAACATTGGAGGCCCATCTAATGATTAGGCCTGGCTCTAAGTTGGCCCGAGATCCACATAAGCTGAAATGAAGCCCTGCCGACACAATGCTTGTTGACCAGTGCCATGTTTGTAGGCTGGATACTTATGCTTTGGACTGAGGCCTAACAATGAACCCTCTCTTGATGAAGGCATCTTGGTCTTAATTAATTTTCACGTGAGATAAGATGAGCCCAATTATCAGTGAAGTAGGATTCTAGTCCTCCGATTCAATCTGGTACAAGGTATAGTCCAAAGGACCTTTGAAGAAACAACAGCCGAGAAAGGGCTAAGCAGCAAAAACTCAACCCCTGTCAATGGCTGGCCTGTCTCCTCGGGCTCCTCTGCATTCTCACTCTCTCCCTTTTGTTTATCTCTAATTTCACTAGCATTTAACATCATGAACATGGTTTGTTCGGGACCACATACTTATCTTACCCTTCTCCATTTGCAAAGAAATAGGTGGTCTACATTGGTCTCTTATATTAATTAAATTAACAACTGAATCTTAACATATGAATATTTTCATATATTCTAAATAGGGCATAACTTTGATAGAATATGGTCAACAAATCCCATTCAATATAACAAGGAATTGTACAATTTTCTCCATGGAGGACAATCAAAATAATTAAATGGTATTTTTCAAGCTCTTCTGTAACCTTAGAAGATTGTTTTATGCGCAGTAATCACTATTTAAAGCATACTTTCATTTTGTGGAAGATGTGTAAAAGTTGAATTAACATTTTCCACATTAGTAAAGTCAAATATACAAGTATATTAATTGTTAAATATATTTTGCCTTTTCTAATTTGTTAATAAAATGATGGTTACTATCCGTGGATAATTCCCCGAAAAATCCAACCGTTGGATTGATTAATCCAAGGGACGGGACTACGATACAGAGACGTAGGAAGAACCATAACCTTAACAAGTACAGGAGTGTATCCGACTCGGACGGATAAATGAAGGTTAAGACTGGTCAAGCCAAAGCCAAGAAAGAGAACTACTAACAAAAGACATCTAACATTGAAGAGGCTAGAGGTTGTTACAACTGAGAAACTGAGGCATAGCCAAAGAGAAAATAGAATATTATTATATTACACTTACCCAGAAATTCTTCAATATTTTCTCTCAAAGTCTCAGATTTTGACAAATTTTCACTTGTCCTTATAGGCGGCAGTCAGGCTCGGCTTTATTTCCTTTCTTTTAATCTCTTGTTCTATTTCTATTTGTTTATTTTGTTCTGATTGCTCTAAATTATTCAATTTTTTTTTAACGATATTGGAGATGGGAGCAAAGTCCAGTCAAGAAAATGGGAAGATCAGTGTGCTCCAAAGACTGTTCCTGTAGTCCTTTCCATTAGTTGTTTTCTGGGGTTTCTTAACTCCAACTACACCTCTGCCTCTGTGAAAAATTGTAGCTTTAGTTGCCTAGCCTTGAGGTATGTTCGTATGTTCGTTTATACGTTGGCGTGCTGGGTCTCTTTTCTACTGTTTTGTAACCTTTTCTTAATCTTTACTGCATTGTTGGGGGATGTATGCTGTTGTTTTTTTTTTTTTTTTCTTTTTTCCCTTTGGGTTCGTGTTATGTCCGAATTTGTTTCCATCAGATTTGGGGTTTTGGCTGGGGATCCGAGTAATTACTTGTGAGTTCTCTTAGTACTATTGTAAGCCACCCATGTTTGCTTATTCTCTCATTATTCGAGCTCTGATAAAAGTTTGATGCGATGCCTTTGCATGAGTTGTTACACTGTTTGCTGGGTTCAATTTCCTTGGTCCGTTCTCGCTTGTCAGTTATATGGGTCGCCCTCCGTTCACTGGAATTGCATCCCTTTTTACCATTAGTATGGTTTCTTTTTTCACAAGGGAAGGATAGTCCTACTGGTTTCACTACTCATTTTGGTGGTAATTACGTATAATCACTGTGCTCTATTGTTGTCTACCCTTTTGTAGTGTTTCTATTGCCCTTTAATTTGAGGGGGAAGGTTGCTTCTTGCAGTTATCTTTACCTGTTTGAGTTGCATTTGAGTATATGGCTATTGTCGCCTTCTCGGCAGAAAATTTCTCGAATGTGCCTCTTGGCTGCGTTTTCTATCATTCTATTCCATTCCTTCCCAATTTGGTCAATGCGGAGAAGTTTTACTTATGAAAGTGGTTGTCTTTTCCTTGTGTGCTTTACTGATTTGGAATTATGCAATAGTCAAGATGCATTTGAATGCTGTGACCCCTAACTGTGTCTCTGAAAAATTTGCTAATGCAAATTGTTAACAGTTGGATTTTGACATGCTTACTTGGACTCATTCTTGACGCCACTCCTGCACTGAATTCATTTCTCCAAGTTCCTTTTTTTCTTCCTGTGCCAAGATTGGCTTCATATCAGATATTTGAGGATTCAAAGCCTTGGTCACAGGTTATCATGTTGACATGGCATGAGTTGGGCATATCACATCTTCCTTGAGATAGCTGGGATTGTGTCTGAACTTTCATTTCTCACAAGTTCTGAATACAGAAATTAGTATGGCAAGAAGAGGTAATCAACAGAAGAATAGAGTGGAAAGTCAATCATCAAAAAATAAGAAAAAAGTTCCAGATTCATGTACCCCTCCAGATATGAAGGGAAGAAGTGGAGCATGTGATTGGGAAGTTTCCCCTGGTAAACAACCCCCAGGTTGTAGTATACCAGGTAGTCCTTCAGCAGATAGTATGAACAAAGCCACCCCTGCTGCTGATGAGAACAAGGTTAAAAAGAGTTCAGGAAAATTTCTGAGAAAAGAGAAACAAAGGATAGATGAAGAAACTAACCCAAAGCAGTCGGTCTCCTCTATGAACACTACAATTAATTGCAGTAGCCATTTCACAGACACTTCTGGGATAGAAGAGGAGGCTCTCAATGAAAGGGGTTTCAAAAATTCAGAGAGTGGATTGGGGTACTTGTTCAGTTGTTCTCACTTGAAAGATATGAAGGTAAATATAGAAATTTCGGGAAGTGTATTAGTTGCAAACTTGAGGCTATCAACTTTCTCCATATTGAAGGTGGCAGGTGAGTGGCTCAAAAGGCAGAGGCCTTTATTTGCCACCTTTTCCACCAAGATATGTGATGCTTGTGATTATACTAGACAGAAGATTAAGCAGGCATCTCCAATTATTTTGAAGTGGTTTATAAATTTTTGGAACATAATGTTTTGTTTATCAATGGTTTGGTTGGACTTTACCCTTAGAGGCATCGATTCCTTTGTACGCTTGGGGACAACATCCTTTTTCTCAGTTATTTGGTGTAGCATTTTGTCACTAATTGCAATGGTCGGGATGCCCAAGTTTTTTATTGCTGTGGTAAGTGTTGCATCTTTTTGTTTACTTCTCTAAGTACAAATTTTTTATGCAGAACAACTAGATTTATATTTTCAGATGTATTTCAATTTGTTTTGTTCATGTATTTTTATAAGCTTGACACCATAATTGACTAGGTTATGTTGTTGTCCACAGTAATTTGCATTTGTAAACTTCTATTAAATGTTGATTCACTCAGGCTATAGCTGCATTCATGGGAGTTTTCATAGGTTTCACTGTTGGCCTTTTGGTAATTGCGATATCTGGGACTGCTTTTCTATGGCTTTATGGAAGCTTCTGGACAACTGCAGTTGTGATTTTGATGGGAGGTAATCCGCTTCTTCACATTTCTCAGTTTGTATGTTCTCTGTGTATGTCTTTATTTGAACTTCTAATTTCTGATTTTCCCTATTAATCAGGGTTGGCTTTCACATCGAGCCATGACCGTCTTGCATTATTTGTAATGAAGGCCTACTCCATATACAGTGCTTGGGCATATGTTGGATGGCTGGGCTTACTTTTGGCTTTAAATTTGTCCTTTATCTCAAGTGATATTCTGATGCACTGCCTAAAGAATAACACTAATCGACATAGAAGATCTAATCAAACCTCTGAACAATTTGGGGGGATGGAAGGTCAACAAAGCTTTTTTGATGGTGAAGCTTTTCAAGCGTCATTTTCTGAAAATGGCCATGGATTATCAACAGATCGTGGCCCTGGAATTCCCTCAACCAGTGGGGCTGAATCCGAGATAACTTCTGAAGATGAAGTTGTTAGGTTGTTAAACTGTTCTGATCACTATTCAGTACTGGGTTTACCCCGATATGAGAATGTGAATGTAAATTTACTGAAGAAAGAGTACAGGAAAAAGGTACTTGGCATCATTCTTTTGCTTACTTTGTTAGGAAAATTTGAGGGCTTTTTCTAACTAAACCACATGATTTTTTAAGCTGTGTATGAATAGATACACTTCTCAACGTTAACCCTAAATTACTAGAAGATACACCTTATGGATTGTAATGATTTGCTTTGCATGCTTACAGTGGTTGCTTTATTCTCAATGTTGGAACGTATACTTTGTAAAATTACTGCAAATTATTGGTGTGGTTTTTGGTTTTGTTATTAGGCTATGTTGGTTCACCCTGACAAAAACATGGGCAATGAGAAGGCTGCAGAAGCCTTTAAGAAACTTCAGAATGCATATGAGGTGAAATTATTAATTATCAGTTTCTGATTAAAATAAAAGTTTTCCACACCCTTAACTCTGACAACAAAGTGCTGACATTCTGATGTTTCTTCAGATTTTACTTGATTCCTTGAAGCGAAAAGCATATGATGATGAGCTAAGGAAGGAAGAACTACTGAATTATTTCCGTAGGCTTCAACACAGTTCTCAGAAGGTTGGAATGCATGCCAATTCTTTCCATGTTTATACTTTACCATTTAGTTGAATAAATTTTTTTCATTACTTTTTCTTTATGATAGCGTATTACTTTTGAAAGCTAATGTGCAAACCATTGCTAGTCTCTGTATTTTGCCTATGATCGTTGTTTTGTGTGATTAGTCTCTATGCAGGAGTAAATTCAGTTCACATTTATAATAAAATTGGTATTTTAGGAATCCGCATCTTACTAAATTCTATATCATAGCATGTTGTCCTTCATTTTGACAAATTTCTAATCATAATGTGCCTTCCCTTGCTTCTTTGTGTAGATGCTTGTGAAATGCATCATTCAATTGCTTGGGACCTTCATTACTTTGGCCTTGTTTTTCTTGATTGTCACTGGCAAAATTTCTTCCACATTTGCAATGGAATCAAAAAGGTCTACTTGCATTTGTTTGTTGACCGTCATATTCGTCGATGTTTGCCAAACATGAACGGCTAAAATGCTTTGAAGAAGATGGAAACTACATTTTAGTTTTCTGGTTTGAAAACAAAGATTCTGAAGCTTATCCTGTGTTGTGGTGCTATATTATCTCGAACTTTGGGAGCAATTCATCTTGTTACATATTTTGCAGAGTGGAGAGCATGGTTTTTTTGCTTCTGGGTTTGGATATTCAGAGGCTGCTGGTAAGGCCCCTTTTGGAGATTCAAGGCGAATAGCTTGTAAAAAGTGCAGTAATTTTCATGTATGGATATATGTGGAGAGATCAAAATCTCGAGCAAGATGGTGTCAGGTTTCTACCTTTCCTGTTTATGTATCAGCATGATTCTTGATATTTAAAGTGCGCATGGACGGCATGATCACATTGTGTGATACTGCAGTTTAGCTATGAGTAGTAGTATTTTAACATAATTCTTAAATTTTAGTTAATTTTTGTAAATGTGCTTCATAGGATTGCAAGGATTTTCATCAGGCTAAAGATGGTGATGGATGGGTTGAGCAGTCTTCCCAACCTTTCTTCTATGGACTATTACAGAAGGTACATGGAAAATCATACAGTTAACTTAGGGGGAGTTGGCGTTTAAGAATGATATAATACTACTGTTGCATTAACTTTGCTTGTGGTAGTAGCATATTTTTATGTGGGATTTAGCAAATCAACTTCACAAAAGAAAGCATTCTCTTTGTGGCTGTTTAATGGGGCATCTCATGTAATATACAAGAAAGATAGCAAATTTGACAATTTATTGCAGTATTTGCAATGCCTTATGTGTCCCGTGTTACTTAAAAGTAGTTTTTGCAGGTTGATACTCCTTGTGCATATGTATGTGCAGATAGCAAGATCTATGATGCAACCCAATGGTATATATGTCAGGTACAGCAATTTATTTCCATAATATCCATAGTTGTTACTTTGCAGATTTGTCCTTGCAAACAAATGTAATGGTGATCATCTCACAGGAGTAGTCATTTAGGAGATTCTAGTTTGAATGTTCATCTTTTAACTTGTTTCTGCAAATAGAAGCAAACAGACCTCACTGGTCCTATTTCAGTCTTCACAAATTCCAATATGAAATGTAGTTAGAATATCAACGTAATTACAACTTGAGAAGAATGGAGCATAGTGTATATGCTCTATGAAGATGCTGCATGATGAATATTTGTGCTTGTGAATGTGCATATTTTCAGTAAAGATGGCTTTACTCATATCTGGATCCACTTCTGCATCATCTTACGTCTGGGATGGGGTATACACAACTTTGAATTTGGTGCAGGGAATGAGATGTCCGGCCAATACTCACAAGCCAAGCTTTCACGTGAACACTGGTATTACTTCCAAGCAGAATACCAGCAAAGGTTCAACAAGCTCAGGGCAAAGAAATGGTAGGATGCGAGAGGAATCTATGACAGAGGAAGAGTTCTTCGAGTGGTTGCAGAAGGCAGTGCAAGCAGGTGTCTTTGACAATTTTGGTGACACAACTTCTGCTGAGGGTCCATTTGCGAAGGGTGGGAATGGTCCTAAGAGCAACGTTGGGGGGAGCGGAGGGAACAAGAAAAAGAAGAGGGGGAGGAAGTAATACTAAATAACCATCAAGTCTTGTAAACGTTTGTGGCTCCATTAAAATGGTGTTTATAGGCTTCATATAGAGGCCTTGTGTCTCCTTTGAGGCCTGAGATAAAAATGGTACTCAGAATATACTATCTTGTATACAAGTTTCGCAAGCCTGCATTGAAGAGAGATTGTATGGTGTCCTTGCATCGCTGCCAATTAAAGTTGGAGCATTAAACCAAGAGAAATTTGAATACTGCCAACATATAGCAGTGTTGATGAAGATAAATGGAGGACTGTTGAAAGATAAGTCACTGCTATACCGAGAATTTATGATCACATCGTCTCATGGTACCTGGAATGCCATTGAAGTAGTAAATACGTCCTTAATGTTGAAATTGGAAGTGACTTCCCGGGATATAAAATTGTCTGATTGAGGTTCAGCTTCATCAAGCAATTGGCTAGAGGAATTGTTTTTGCCTTATTCTCTTGTCAACACATTATATACATGCGGACTCATATGTTGAGCAGCGGTCAAGATTCCATAACACTAGCACACTTTGGCCTTTCAAGACTTGGGAGTCTAATAAACTACACCCATTAAAAAAATTCGACTGCCTTCAACACTCTTCTATAAACGGTTTTTCTAAAGACTCTATAGCCAAGTTTTAAAGCAGGAGCAAGTCTTCATGTATATAAGTATGTCACTTGGAAGTCCTATAATGTTTAAAAGGGGAGATAAATTAGATGTTTAAACATTTTTTAAATTAAATGTTAAATTGTTTAAACTAATTTCTCTTAAATATGTAATCTTTAAATCAATATTTAATCTATATAGAATAATATACTAATTTAACATAATAGTTAAAATTAAGGCAATTAAACAACAATTACAATATACATAAAACTTAAAAAGATAAAGAAAGACGGATACACTAAGATTTTTATAGTGGTTCGGTTAATTAATTTTAGTTTACGCCCACTCTCAATACCTTTGTTAGATTTTAATTATACCAAATATTTTTTAGGGTGACAGGAAATCTTTCCAAAGTTTTCTTTTTATAAAAGGAGTGAAGAGTAGCTCAGCATCTTCTTTTAAATGCGTAAAAAGGAATTTAATACATAATCTTTCTTTATGAAAGGTAAAGAGGAACCCTTTACCGAAATTCAATTTTAACGACAACAAGCCCCCAAAATCAAGTTCTCAAATTTCAATTCAAACATGTATACTTTCTAACACCAAACTTGATCTACAACAAAGCTAAAGAGTTCAAAGAATGCAACACATGCAAATTCAAATACGATTCTTTCTTTCAAACTTATAAACTAACATAAATAATCCAAATACTAAATTAATACTCTCTTAATCATCTAATAAATCAATACTCTCTTAGTCATTAAACTTTCATCAAGATTGCATAAGATTATTTAAAAACTTTTAGGAAACCTATTTATAAGTTTCTCAAACTTAAAATGTCGTTAGTAGCTCAAACTACCTATTACTCACATTAAAAATTTGTTAAACTAGTCGTTCTAATGTTCACTGAAACTATAACTATACCTCACAATGGCTTCATTGTGCACCTTATACAACTGCCATTTATCTTCAGTACAATCACACTACAATAGTGGCACCACAATGACCCCCTCATGCTCGTTGTTTTTTTACCACTATTGAGGTATTGGAAAACTTTTTAGAACTTAACTAAAACACTTTCAATTAGTTCCAAAAACCTAAAACTTGACTCATATAAGTTTAAAAACATTCCCTATAGTATTTTTAGTGATCAAGATTTGTCAATTAAATCTAAGAACTCAAAATGTCTTGATCTATATAATTTGAAGTATATTTTAAACTTTTCATTTTAAAACCAATTTCAAATAATTCTCAAACATTCAAAACCATTTCATTCACTCCAAAGACAATTCACACAATTTTAAAATCATTTTCCAAGTAATTCTAAATATCGAGACATTTCAAATTAAAAAATATACCTTGGCTATGATACTTTTTCATTTTAAACAACTTTAAAACTTTATCAATAGTTTTACAAACTTTCTTAAACATTATAAAACTATTATTTCCATTTAAAAAATCAATTTATACAAGTTTTAAAACTTATTTAATGTGATTTTAGATACAAAAAAATTTCTATTAAACTCAAATATAAAATATATCTTGGCCTCTAGAAAAGTTTCATTCCAAATACTTTCTAACACTTCTCAAACCTTTCTTAAACTTGCTCAACCATCTTAAAAACATTCTTTTTTTTTTTTTTACTCTAGAACCATTTTATACAAGTTATAAAACTTACTCATAAGTTTTTTTAGACACCAAGACATTTCAAATAATATTTTTTTGAAAAATTAAATTAAATTAATAAAATTATGTTTTAAAAACAAAAGGTTTAAACCTCAAATATCATAAAAGTATTGAGTATATAAACATGTTAGGAGATAATAATGAAAGATTTGAGGATCAAAACAAACTAGGTTTTAAGCTTCAACCTAAGCAATAAAGACCATTAATGGTTAACTTGATAGCCTAACCTGGTGAATAATCCCTAAACTTGATAAGTGAGGGTGAATATTTATTTCTCGGTTTCCTTCTACTCCTTTTACTTCTTAAGGGAGGGATTCAAACTCAGTATTTTCTAATTCATGAACTATAATAAAGGATTCTAATGATTCAGTAGAAATCTAGAAAGAAAAGGAGTCAGAATTAGAGGAGTCAATAGAGATGTTACCATAAGATGGATTGCCTATTGAAGGTTTTGACCGCTTTTCCATTAAAACATTTCCACTTTAAGGATTGTCAACGGATTTATTATTGGAAAAAGTCGCTACTTGCCCATCCATGATGATTTTGAAATATTATCCACTACACCTTTATGATATTTGACTACAAGGGAGGTCGTAGGAGCTAGAGATTTAGCTAGTTAAGATAAAGCAGAGCTGTATGTTTCAGATTTCCCTTGCTTATTAGGAGCGCTGACCGCTCTCTGAACTATGGCTTTTTGGCCTTTTCTCTCCATATTTGGTGTTGTTATCCTTCCTTGTAGAAGTATTTAAATTTTCAAAAACCTCCAGTTTTGTAAATTTTTCCAATAGGGATATGTTGAACTAAGGAGGTTCTAATCATATGTTTTGATGATGACAAAACATTGTTATTACTAATGTTTGAGTTTTTGACGAGTTAATAAGATAGGATGATGCAAGTATGAAAAAGCATGTCTTGAGCCAAGGTATAAGAGCCTTCATGAAGATAATGAAGGAAGGAACAAGTATTGAGGAGTTAAAGTGAGGATCAAGAGAAGAAGACCAAGTTTAGTTAGGTTTAGGTGCCTCTTGGTATGTAGTTCTAAAATTGATCTTAATCAATGCTTGAAATGGCTCTCACATTTGCATGACATATTTGCATATAGGATTTGAATCATGGTTCTAGTTATTAATTGAATTTGATTATGGAATTGGTTTCTTATGAATTGATTTAAAAAGGCATATAGACATCTTGTTGCATAATTAAGAGGTAATGTGATGAATTATATTAATGTGTGCCTCTTGATGAGTTTAAGTGAATTGAATTGTTGATTAAATTCATTTATATGTGTTTGAATTTATTTGAACATACTTGTGACATAAATTTTGGTTTATTGAATATTTGAAAAGTTTTTTTAAAGTTGTTTAAGATCATAAAGTTTAATTTCATAGCAAATCCATTTTTTGAAGTTAATTAAATCATGTTGTTTTGCTATATGGTCTCAAATTGTGTCCCAAGACTTGTTTGAAGTCCTATTTTATGCTATGATAATATTTGAAATTCGTTGGATTTGTTTAAAGTTGGTATAGGTCCTTCTTTAATAGCTACTTATTTCCTTATATAGAATTAATTCAATAAAAAACCCTAAAGCAGCTAAGAAAAATACATAGCAGCCATAAAAAAATTCCTAACGTACTGCTAGACCT
>JAOXYD010000135.1:12437328-12449705 GCA_028565735.1 Pinacopodium congolense
AAATCGAGTTCGGGTTAGGTTCAGGTCGAGTGCAGGTCGGGTGCAGGTCGGGTGTAGGTAGTTGACTTTTTTGGTCAATTCAGGTCAGGTCAGGTATGGTCCAGGTCAGGCAGGTCGGGTCAATTTTTGACATCCCTATGCCCAACTGCTAAATCTAAGGAACAATCTTTAAATCATATTAAATGCATCACAGAAAATGGGGAACCAGAATCTTTGCACTTTGATAACTAGTGCAATTCGGTCCAATCCATAAGTCTATATTTCAATTTTTAGTAGCAGAAAGGTTTCCATTAAATACCAAATTCAAATCATGGATTTCTTTAAACAAAGAGTGCAATGTTTCCATAGAAAATTAAGATCTTCTACTAAACTATAATTCTAACAGCAATAAGATGGATTGTTACATTTAGCTTAAGCATCCATCTGAGAAGTTTACTAATAAGTCTTGCAATGAGCTATCAATAGCCAGGAATCCAATCTAGTGCTCGGGAAGGGTAGTATGGAACAAGAACTTTGCTGTTAAAGGTTTCATTTTTCTTATGGCTAGTAGTAAAGCAAAAGCTCAGTTCTACTTACAGAGTAGGTTTTTTACCTATACCTTCTAAGTCCTTCCTTTGTAAAAGCGAATTGAAGTCTATCATACCTTTACTCTTTAATTCCCTATATTCTAAATACATATAGGACAAAGTTAAACAACAATGTCAATGAAGCAACTCACTAACCATATACTCGGAGGTACACAACTAGTTTGAAGAGGATAGGTAGGTGAGTGAAGAGATTAAAATCACTTACCTAATCTCTGTTGGCTTGATAATGTATAACTTATAGAGAGAGAGAGGACTAATAGATACTTTAAGGATATTGAAGTCACCTAGGAACTTTTGGAAAAATAAACTATAACTTAGATAAGAGAATAGCTAATGGTCAAAGAGAAAGTAAGCAGTCGAAGTAGACAGGAAGGAGGATCCAAGATATAAGAACAAAAAGCACAGGAGGGATCTAGAGTTAGTAAGTTTGTAATAGTACAAAGTAGACACTACGGCATAAAGGAGTTTAAGCAACAATAAGTTTGCAACGACTTTAAAAAGTGTTGCTAAAAGTTATTATAATACAACAATTTTTAAAGTGTTGCCTTTAGTAATATAAAAAGGCAACAATAATCATAATTTGTTGTTATAAATTGAAAATGCAACAAAATAAAAAAATATTGCTTTAAATCTTAAATAAGCAACAACTAGAACTATTGCTAATTAAAATAGTTTTAAGGAACAATCAAAGTGTTACTATATTTAGATTGTTTATTTAATATTTTATTTTTAAATTTAACTTTAAAATTTTTTTAATATAAGATATTGGATATTTTCAAATATATTTAAAATTTTATAATTTTCTTATTTAAAAGTTTAAAATATTTTAGAAATTTAAAATTTAAAATAAAATATTTTGTTTTAAAAAATAAAAATTTATCATGAAAAAATAAAAATATTTTTTAATTAAAATTAAAATTAAATTTATTTAGTAATTTCAAAAAATTATCAAATAGAATATTTATAAGATATTAATAACTAATTTTAATAAAAATATGCAAATATCTTTAAACATAAATTTTCTTTATTAAAAACAACTTATATTTTTATTATTAATTCTCCACATATTAATTAGAAATTAGTTTTAAAATTATATAGGATTTTAAATGGTGATGGAGAGTGGAGTGGAATCATTAATTAAACAGAAAACAAATCATGAGATTTGAACTCATGACCTATTAGTAGGTTTGTAACATCACTTACCAATCCAACTAGTCCATTATTCTATGATAAGTTTATAGTATTATATATATATATATATATATACGTATATGATTTTATTGACTGATTATAAAAACCCTAAATTAATAACCAATTCTCTCTGGCATATAGCTTTTTATCATCAGCGCCCTCCCTGTTCTCTGAGTCTCCTTCGGCATCCAATCGGTCTTTCGTCTTTTGACAGGTAATATCTTGTTTTTTCTTTTGTTTTAATCTATTATGGTTAGTGGGTTTAGAGGGGGCAAGAATATGACGTTTCCACCGAAACTAATGTACATTAGGGAAGCGAATATCTGCATTTAATTTAAGTAGATAATCTTAGGTTTCCATTGAAAACAAAGAAATTTCTAATAAAAGCTCTTAAACTTTCACTTGAGTGAAAAAAGGCATGGTTAAATTATACACAACTGGATCTTTTGCAAAATATTTATTTTTCTTTGGCCTATTATTTATAGTTGAATGCTATCAAATTTCAAACTTTAAAAAAAAATTTAATAAAATTTTTCTCATATGCCGATTTTTATTTTTCTGTGACATATGATTGTGATTGGCTCTTCAAAACTTCTAACTATATTCAGCTGCCAATGGACTTTGGAAAGTGTAATATTAGGATTGGTCTTATTATGTACATTCACTCTTTAAGGAGTATCAAAATGCGACCATTGTGGTAATTGCCCTCAATATGTTTGATATTTTGCTTGAGTGAATAAAACGTTTTGAAATATGTCGATTTGAGCTTTTTATTTTGGTTGTTGATTGACAGATTTTGGAAAAAATCTGATTATACTATGATTTCTAGGAGTTTTTTCATTAAAAATTTAGGTAAAATACTCTACAATATGTGTTCATTTAAAAATGAATTTGCTGCAGTTGTGATATACATAATTTGGGTATTAAATGGAACCTTGATAGTTTGCATTGTCTCTCAGCCACCTTCAATCTTCAAACATTTGAAAGGACACACATAAGATGTTACGGTTTGATTAACTGGTATTGTTTCTGAATTCTTTTTAGACATCTAAAAATTTGAATAGATTGTTATATCATATAAGTCCTGCATGTGTTTTTCTTGTTCTTTGATTCTACTTCATACGTTATAATAAAATCAGAATCTCTAGGGCCTGTTTTGCATTGATCACTAAAATCCTTACTTTGTAATATATGTAAAGAATTGAAAATAAGTATCAATGTGGACAATTTGCTATGCACTCTACAAGATGCATTTCAATTAGTGAAACCTTCTCTTGGGTTTAATATTGAATTGAAGTTCGATGATCACATTGTCTACCAACCAGAACTTCTTATCAAATTCCTTCAAAGTGTCTTAAATGTAAGATAAAACTAGTACTTCGTGTTTGACAAGTTATCTTTTTGATGTAGGCATAGTGAATTTTTACTATTATTAGGTGGTGTTTAAGTGTGCTAATGACAAACCTATCATTTTCTCGTCTTTCCATCCTAATGCTACTCTGTTTGTTAGGAAATGAAAAAACAAATACCTTGTAGGCTCATCTTTAAACTTTAGATTCTTACTTGTTGAAATTGATATTAACGAAGATTGTTTTGTTTTTTAGGGCAGGTTTTCTTTCTAACAAATTCAGGTACTCAATTATTATGTGTTGTGAGAAGAAAATCATTAGAAGAGGCCTTAAAGGTGTGTTTACATAATGGTTTATAAGGAATAGTGTCTCATGTTAACAGAAGATATGAAGCATTTACAATGACTGCACACAGACTACTTATGAAAAGATATGAAGCAGTTAAGAGAAGAGACTAGTTATGTTATTGTATTTTAGTTAGAAGAAGAGACCCGTTTAGATTATTGTATTATGACATATATTAATATATTTTAGTTATTGTATTTCAGACATAATGAGTACTTTTAATACTATGTATTTTTGTATTTATTAATATTAATATATGAATGATTTTTTACTATTTATTTTTACATTAATATATCGTTACTAATGATATATTAAATTGTTACTTTTGTTGGTATCGTTGCCTAAGCCAAATTAATTCGTTGCTTTATAAATATTCAAACTGTTGCCGTATCTATTTAATAATGTTGTTATAGTTTTGAACTATTCTATTACCTTAAACAAAATTTAAAGCAACATTATTTATTTTGTTACCTAATCAAAAAAGTTTGATACCTTATATTTATAGCAACACCACTTTATTTAGTTGTTGGTTAAAGCTTTTTTTACTGTAGTGTAAACAAAATTTAGTATAAATGGACTTCACCATCGTCATCAATAATTGTTTCTTAATCTTTTCGTTTTCCTGTAAGAAAGAAAACAGAATGCGGAAACGAATGAAGACTTATCATCATCTTTGTGATCCTTCTGGCCATCAAGGTCAATGGTGTTTAATAAGAAAGAACACAAACACGTTAAACATAAACAAATCACTTGTTTACTTGTACTTTTAGTTTACTTAGGTAGGAGAACGTTCATTAATTGAAGAAGAATAACTTCCCTATCCGATACTTGCTCCTAGATAAGATTAAAATCCACGTGTCAGTGAATTCATTATTGCCATCTAGCATTTAGGCTTACACTTGTTCGAACAGGAGACAACCTATTATGTTATATAAACCAAATTGCATCAGAAAATTGTCAACGAGTACAGCAAAAGACCAGCATCAGAAACTATGGCAATTTTCTACACCGCTTGTTCCATGGGCACCGTTTTTGTCTCTCTAGTCCTTTTTTTACGAGTTCCATATTCCTGCTCGATTGCTGAAGATGGCAAGACAAACGCCGGAGTCCCAAGCTCTGACATTGATCTTCTTGAATTTCCGCTGAATTTGGAGTACTTTGAAGCTGAGTTCTTCTTGTATGGTTCCTTGGGTTATGGCTTGGATCATGCTGCTCCAAATCTAACTGATGGTGGTCCATCGCCAGTTGGAGCTAAGAAGGCTTTGCTTGACCCTTTTGTTAGGGATGTTATCGAGCAATTCGCTTGGCAAGAAGTGGGACACCTGAGGTTCGATCCTTCAAACATGATAATTGCACAGAATAGCTTGGGTTTTACGGTTGTAATGCGAGTGTTTTTATGTATGTATATGTTGCAGGGCAATTAAAAACACTGTAAAGGGATTCCCTAGGCCATTGTTGAACTTAAGTTCAGAATCGTTTGCAAGTGCTATAAACAAGGCATTTGGAAGGCCATTAAATCCACCTTTTGATCCTTACGCCTCTGGACTTCACTACCTCATCTCATCTTACCTCGTTCCGTATGTTGGTCTCACGGGTTACGTTGGAGCAAATCCAAAACTTTCCGGTACCGTTTCTAAAAGGGTGCGTAGAAATGATGAACATAAAGATACTTCCCAACCTCAATATGTTCTGATTTTTTGTATGTTATTATGTCTGTACTGGCACAGCTTGTAGCGGGACTTTTGGCTGTGGAGTCAGGCCAAGACGCAGTGATTAGAGCATTACTGTATGAGAGAGTAAAGAAGAAGGTATACCCTTATGGAATAACAGTGGCAGAGTTCACAAATCGCATATCTGAGCTTAGGAACAAGCTAGGAAAAGATGGTCTGAAAGATGAAGGGCTTTTGGTTAACAAAATAATAGGGGCGGAGAGTAGGATAAGTGGTAATATTCTTGCTGGGGACAAGAACTCCCTAGGATATGGGAGAACAGCGGAGCAGATACTGAGAATTGTGTATGGAAGTGGCGATGAACATGTTCCTGGTGGTTTTTATCCAAAGGGAGCTAACGGTCGCATTGCTACTTCTTATTATAGACCGTAGTTTGATCATATAATAATCTGTCTTTAAAACTCATCAGAAACAGAATAACAAATAATACATGTTAGTTAATGTTTGATGATTAGCTTTTCAGCATAATCCTAGTTTTAGTTTCCTTTTTCCTTGTTCCTGGTTAGTTCTCTTGGTTTGTTTTCGGCTGGTTAACATTTAATCTTGAGGATTTTTTATAACTTCCCAGACACATCAATTGAATAAGACTTGACAGTGATCCAACAACAAAAGTTCCCTTAAAAACAATAAGATCAAAGACACAGCTATTCACAATGGTAGAACTTGGAAAATATATATTCTTTTATAAATCTGATGATATTTATGAATATGAAAGTAGGAGTTAGGTTGTCAGACATTTACAAATAAAATTATCTCACGTAAAAAAAGAAATATAAAGTTGAAGTAAGTTATATATAATAGAAAGTTCATAACCTATTGTCTTAATATTTTGGGTTGAAATATAATGTTTATGCTATTATAAATAGATGTTTTCTTGGGTTTGATCCAAAATTTTCTCGAATCAAAATCCTTCATTAGTATCAGAGTCAGGTATGTGAAATCCAATGAATAGAAATTGATGGATTTAAATTAGATTAATAGAGATTTATAAGTTATTCAAGTAGTTTCGGGGTGAAGTCTGATGAATAGATATTCACGAATTTGGGTAAGATAAATAGAGATTTATGAGTGACTCAAATGGCTTCACATTAACTGTAGATTGAAGGGGGAGGAGAAGTTGTTAGATATTCACAAATAGAATTATCCCCTATTAGAATGGGATATAAAGTTGAAATGAGTTATATATAACAAAAGTTCTATAACTTATTATTTTAAAGACTTAGATTGAAATATAATGTCTTTACTATTATAAATAGATGCTCAATTAAGTCTAGTTCAAATTAAGGTGAAGCCGGTCCTATTGTTCTCCTTATGTTCAAAGTTCTTTTTTTCTTAAATAAAAAAAGAATAACATTAAACCTTAGAGCTCAAAAATATAGAATTAGTCCAAGATAAACAAGGATCACCAGCTTAAACCAACTCACAACATCTAACAAAAATGAAAAAAAGGAGAGAACATAGCTAAAAAAATATAATTTCAGTAAGTCATTCTGCTATCCTCCTTCTGAGTTTCAACAAATTACTACAGAAAGTGTGGCATTGATGAGCTAAGAGATGGAGTCTTGTATAATTAAAGATTTCATGAATGAGAGTCTCAGCTAAGGTGGATCGATCTTGAAAAACACACATATTTTGTTTCTTCTAGATGAAATGGATTGAAATCACCAGAGCAAGCTTGTAAACTGTCAAATAAGCCTTCGATGATGAGCTTTGGTAAAGGAGGGAATCAGGTATGGAGTGCAAGTTTTGAACAGGGGAAGTAAGACCACACAGGCATTGAATGGCAAACCAAATAGACAATGAATAAGGGAGCTCAAAAAATAAATCATCACACATTTCCTACTGAACTTTGCATAAGGAGCATATAGGTGAAACTTTCATGAATTTTTTTACACTGTCTGCAATATTGAGCCAACCATGAAGAGCTAGTCAAAGAGTGATATAGGCCTTTAAACAGAACTGTTTAAACTAAACCAGCTTGTACTAGTATACTAGAGGTCTAGAGTATCGTAAGGCTTTGCGACAGAACTGATTAGAGATTGCCACTAGGGAGATGTGTGCATACAACTCTATCCTGCTGTCCTTATGCTTAGAGTCACATGTCATGTTAGACAACTATATAAAATATAGCCCATTGCTTATAGCTCTATGAAGACAAGATTTGTCGCCCAATAAGTGCACAATTGTAACTAAAATCTGTGTAAATGAAAAAAACCAAGCACTTCAGAATTTTCATACTGTGTTGCACCAAGACATAGTTGATGAAAGTGGAGGCTGGTCAAGACAATGTTTTATATTTGTGGATGGTATTTAAATATTTTCCAGTTAAGATAGCCATATTTAGCAAATCTATGTGCTTGTTCTACTTTAATTAGACAATAGTTTTTGTGTGGCAATGATTCAAGAAATTAAAGAAGAGCAAGACTAAAGCCCCCCATGTGGGAGCCCTCAAATGCCCTCTCTTCATATGAGTAGGGGCATTTGGGGACCCCCAAGTGATTTTTGTTAAAGAATTATAGTTAAGATTGAGGGCTATGATTTAGTAATTAACAGAACATTGATGAGGAACATAATTTAACATTTATGGATTTTATATTATGATTTCCGATTGTAGATATTTTTGTCATAATAACTTAGCATACTTTCCAAACAGAGTTTGTATATATAAATATATAGCAACATTACCACACATTCCTTTTTTTTAATTTTTATTCTTTTGTTAAAAATAAAATATGTTTGATTGAAAATTATAATTAAAAAATTAAAAACAAAAACTTATTTGATTGATATTCCTAATAAAAAGAATTAAATAGTAAAACATGTTTGAAAGTTATAAAAAATAAATTCCAAAAATTCTATTAATTAAAAAATTTATTAAAAAGAAAATATAATTCAAATAAATTCCATAAAATAGTATTTTAATTTTAAAAACCAAAAATTTAAAGTATAAAAATAAAAATAATGTGTTTATGTAAATTTATTTCTATTTTTTAGTTTTTGAATCCAAACACTAAAATAAAAGCATAATAAATGGATTTTCTGTAGATTTCCCTTTTAAAAAATACAATAATAAAAATAGTGAAAATAAATAGAAATAAACAAACCTAACTTATCCAAATAAAATTCTTTGTTTCTTATGATATGAGAGCAGTGAACAATAACCTAGTCTTTTTATCAAATATTTTTCCTTATTAATCCGTTTTATCCTTAAATTTAGAAAATATCATTTCCTATGTCAATAATGATTCCTCTTAGGAACCATCTTCAATCTACATTTTATTCGCAACTTACTGAACATGATCATGTCCTTACACAAACACCAATACGGTCTCAAAGACCTCATGTTCCCCCTGTAGCCTTGTGATTGTTTTTACAATCAGGTGACCTCTCATGACCCATTATCATCGCCATCATCTAGTCCACGCAAACATACAATTTTCTCTTTTATTATCCTTAATCACCATAATATGAAACTTTAATTGCTACTACTAATCAAGATTTTGAGCCAAGCTCTTATGAAGAAGCTACTTCTTGTTACCATTCACAAGAGGCTATGCAATAAGAATTAGCTATTAAAAACCAATCATACATAGACTCACCTCACTTCTTCTTAGGAAAAAATTTTGTTGGCTGTTGTTAGTTTCTCAAAAACTCATTTGGTCACGAACTATCACGATACCTTGTCTCCCACAATGAAAATGGTCATTATTAGTTTCAGACTACTAAAAATCTCCATTAAGAAATTTTATGTCTCCAGCTCTTAGTCTTATAGTGGATAACCTAGCGTGTCGCCCCAACAAGTCATTGTGTAACTTAAAACAAACCACCCAACACTAGTGGTTTGCTAAATTCTTTGCAACTATATAAGTTGCTAGCTTTACTCATTCTAACTTAGAAAGGTAAAAAATTTATGACTTTGCTAATATATTTTGATGACACCCTCATCACAAATAATGATCACAATACTATATTTGCTCTAAAAAATTTCTACATAATTAGTTGAATATTAAAGATTGGGGTGATTTAAATTCCTTTCTAGGTATTAAAGTATGTCAATTAAGAAAAGGTATTAAATACAATAAAAAATTCTAAAGGATGGTAGGCATTAAGGGCTACATCCATAAGTTTTCTGGTGGAGCAGAATATAAACCTTTTAGATGAATGTGAATTGACTAGAATTCCCCCTTAATATAATCAGCTTGTTAGATGAATAATTTATTTGACCATCATGTGGCTTTATATCCTTTATTAGTGTATATTCAGAGAAGGTTTATGCATGTTCAGTATAAAACACATAAGAAGTCTACTTATTATTTCTTGGCATAATCCCCCCTAAAAAAAACCACTAATGAAAAGATTGTTTTTCTATTATCAAAATGATTCATCTCTGCAACAATTCTGTGATTCAAAGGTTGTGTAATAACTCAAAAGTCCACCACAGGCTATTATATGTTTTTTAGGACCTCCCTTGTCTCATGGTGTTAGTTTTCATCCCAGGAGTCAAGTGTAGGCCGATGATAGGAACATGCTATGAGTTGACTCGACTGCGAGCATTATTAAAGGAGTTAAGAATTTCAGGACGAAGGTCTATATCATGATAACAAGTTTGCTTTACATATACTGTGGACAATTACTTATTTCATGTAAGAACTAGACATATAGAAATAGATTGTTATTTTATTTTGTAATGCTCCTACTTGATTCAAAACTCAATTTCCAATTCACAAAAATTTTCAAATCACAACAACCTTAATTCCTCAAATCAATTCTCAAATCCAACACAATCTCTAGTTTCAAAATTCAAGTGTAATTTAATCTCATCCATTTAATATATACATCAAATTGTATAAATAATAATTTCCTTAAATAAAGACAAATGATCACTAGTAAAATTCATTGTTCCTAAAGTTAATAAAATTCAAAATCCATCTAAAATGTATCAACTACCTCTGTCATATTATAAATTAATCAAGTTATCAAAGAATAACAAAATCTAACTATAACTTGTTCCTGGGGCATCCTACGATAAGATATCCCACCTGAACTATTTACCAACTGAAACTTGAAATCCAAAATGCTCGAACTCTACTGAATATCTCTTGAAAAATTCAACGAGTAAGGAATGAGTTGCCAACTTAATAAGAAGTAACTAGAATGTACCCGTCAAGCAACATATAGCACATATAGATATAAAAGAATATATATATATACACACAGTTGCATCACATCGCATAGCATCAGATCACAAATTCATATTTCAAGTTACATCCATTTACATTTATTTAGTATTCTTAATCCATTCTTTCTTTTCTCAATTTTTCATTTAATATTTTTCTTAATCTTTTAGGGGGTTGCTTAACTTAGAAGACTTACATCCAATGGCTTGTTGGTATATAGACTACACGAAATATTTCTCACTCTTGAAAATATCTTGAACATTCTCACTCTTGGAATATTAGGTTTCATCAAATAAATGATATATGGCAATTCCCACTATTGGAAGCATCCTTGGCATTCGCACTCTTAAAATGCCAAAATAAATCACTAAGCTATCCCCACTCATATAATATACCGACACGTGTCTAATAATCAATCTCAATCTCATCTCATAAATATCAAGACCATCGAATATAATTCTACTTAGATAAGCCACTAACTAAAATCTCATTATTTTTCTCCTAATATTCCAAATCTAATACCATCATGTCACATCATTTTCTTTCATCATCACACATTCATACTTTAATATTATTATGATTTAACTAATAATTCATATTAATGCAAAAACATAATCATAAAGAAATTTTTAATAATTTCTATATATTATTCATGTTTCCACCATTCTATAAATCATCACAAAATTCATCACGCAATCATGTACATATTTTTAGTATAACCATAATTTCTCATATAAGTCATATTTTGATCCATAACTCACAGAAACCTCAATTGTTTACATATTGCTAAAAAATTCACATAACACAATCCTTTCAAGTCAAAATCATATTATTTAAAATTTTCACAAGATACGTATAAAGAGACATATTCCATCTTCATAAATTCACATAAATCACATTATTCATTTGTACGCAAAATCTTTATATAATAGAATATATTTAAATCCCATTTTTCATATAAATTCGCCTTATTTATTATTTATGAAAAGTGCACATAATAAGATACTTTAATCTTTCAAAATTCATACAAAAATCATAATATCATATATCCACATATACAAAATAGGATACAATTCTAATTAAACCCTTACTTGAAATTTACGAAAACTTCAACTTCCTAATTGCTCCTTTGCTCCTTCTGATTTATCGTTGATTCTAAATTTTCTAATTTCTTAAACTGCCCTTAACCTTCGCTCAAATTCTCAAAATATCGTAAATAAATACCTTTTTCCTATTTAACCCTCCAAAATCCCTAAAATTACATCCTAATCCCTAAATTTTCTAAAATTACAAATTCATCCTAAAATTTTCTAAATTTTCTAGATTTTCAATTTGTTCTCCTCTCTCCTCACTTCTCTCTGCTCTCCCCCTTTTCCTACTCTCACCTGAAACTTCGTCTCATCTCCTTTCTTTCTTTTTTTTTTTCTCTTTTCTTCTTCTCTTCTTTTCTTTTCCTCTTTTCTTCCTTTCTTTTCTTCCCCACTGTCAACTATATTCTTCCTCTTCTCATGGCTGCCTAGAAATTTTTGTTTTCTTTTCCAAGTTTCTTCCCACTGTTGTGTTGGTTAGGTGATTGTAAAATTTATAGTTGTTCAAAATGATTTTTTACTTTAAAATCAACGTACTTTTAAGGCAAGTGCATCTATCGCAAAAGTAATAAAGCGAAGTAAAATTAAGAACTCCAAGTGTCGAACTCACAGGGAATTGAATACTTAACTACTAGGTTGATTAGATTACAATTATTTAGGAAAATCCAAGTAAATTGATTAAAAATTAGAAAAGGCTAAAAAGGTGACAACTTAGCTTAAACACTTTGAATACGAATTTTGATTGATTTTTTAAAATTTTGAAAAATTACCAAATGTTAAAGGAACTATGGATTTGATGTTTGATGAGTTAATTAAGTTTAAAAACAAATTTTATGTCTGATTAAAGTCCTTCACGAAATCAAAACAAAGCTATGGTTAAGACTTTGCTTTTTCTCCATTTAATCTTGTT
>JAOXYD010000135.1:12485037-12505798 GCA_028565735.1 Pinacopodium congolense
TGAAGGTAGGACTATTTCAAAATTTTGTATTTTTATGCATGTCTTTTAACGTTAAGGTGAACTCCTCCATAAGGTTTATTTTTATAACAATGGAAAAAATTTTCAATTCTTTTATAATTTTTTGATGATGTAAAAAATGCTAAGAAATTTATCTGATATTAAATGTTTTACATAGAAGGAATTAATTTTTGAATCATATTTACACTTATGAAATGTATAATATGTTAATTATATACTGTTAATGCATAGCATGCACCATATAGGTAACTATGTGTTTTTGATACAAATATGTGTACTATGCCTTTTTTATGCAAAATATGTTTAAAATGTATTTTTGATGCAAAAGATGTTTTTAACAAAAGGAGGTTCCAATTATTTGCTTTAATCATGAAAAAACATCTTTATTCATAATGCGTTAGTTTTAATGTGCTAGAAAGATACGTTGATGAAAATTGTGCAATGACATATGTTAAAGTCTAAAGTAGAAGATCATTCATTAAGAAAATGAAGATTGAAGCAAGCATTGAAGTGATGAAATAAAGATCAAGAAATAAAGATCAAGGTTAATTAGGCGTAAGATTATGTTTTAGTATGTAAGTTTTCTTGATCTTAATCAATCATTGAAAAAGGCTCACTTTTTCTTGTCATACTTGCAGAGAATTTAAGATTTTGATTCAAGTCTTAAAGTTTGATTGAATATATGGAATTAACATGTTAGAAATGTATTAGAATATTATATTAATATGAAACTAGATAATCAAGAGGTAATGTGATGAATTATGTTAAAGTATGCCTTTTAATTTGCCAAAGTAGTTTTAAAATGTTGTTCATATGTATTTAAACATGTTTAAGTCAAATTATTATGCGAATTTTGGTTTCTATAATTTTTGTGAAAGTTGTTAAAGTTTTGAAAACTAATAAAATAGTAAAATAATAAGAAAATTTTCATATGATAGGCCAATTTTTTAAGTGTGAAGTTATTGAATAATTTTAGGCATTCAAACATCCTTAAAAGATGTTTTGAAACTTAGTTTAATTACATTTTGTGTTAAGAAAAGGTTTTAAAGTGTTTGCAATTGTTTTGGTAAAGTTTTAAAATGTTTTTTTAGGTCATTAATAGTGGGTATCAATAATGGTTAGCAAAGCACCATTGTGATGTTGCAAACCGCCATTGTAGTCTAATATAATAGATCAATGGAAGTTAAGATCAAAGAATAACGATGCTAATCACTTAGGAATCACTGTTCATATCCAATGGCTAGTTTTACAAAATCTATGTTTAATGAATTTTTTTAGCCTTCTAATGATTTGTTTTATAACAGATGACTCCATTTTCTCCTAAACTCTATCTCTCTCTCTCTCTCTCTCCATAGATATATATATCTTATAACATTTTTTCAGACTTTATGCTACATAAAATCATATTTGAGCAAAAGCCACCATATTTAAAATTTGTGAGTTTATTATGTTCTTTGATCCATTTTCATTTTTTCATGCTTTGAATATCAATTTCATTGTCTCTATACATTTGTTACTAATTAATTAAGGATCCAATAGGTCTATTGTGTTGAATTTGTATAATTTGAGAGGTTAGAATCGTTTATTTTTATACTCAAATTGACATACTAATATATTGATAGGTTTCGTGCTTCATTTGCTTAATCTTATTCTTGAATGCTCTAACTCTCTTTTTTTTTTAATCAACTAGATTAAGTTAATTAAGGTCATAAAATTCTTGTTATATTGATTTTTTTGTGTTTGAATGTTTCATAATTGTTTTTTTTTAATGTGCTTGAATTGAAATAACATTATAAGTGTAATTTATGTCAATTGTTGGGGACTTTGAATGCATTGGTTGTTAATATTGATATAGGCTACCTTTGTTAGCAAAATGATTGATTATAGGTTACTTTAGACTTGTAATAAAGAAGATTTGAATTTTTTTGGTTATTGAATATGAATTGGAAATGATTTTTATGATGAATGTTATGGAATAAGCATTAGAGAATGTATTAAGTATAAGTGTTGCACAAGTTGCATTTTAAGCCCTTTCAAGCATTATTTTTTATCAAGCTATTATGGAAGTTATATATGCTTAAAGATTTTGAGATCTTGAAATTAGGGGCTGTACTTGAGAGTAAAAATTATTCAATTTCAATTATGATTTAAAAGGTTACTCTTCACGCATTAGAAAGAAGATTGTTTTTATTACTCTTTACCATTAAATAAGAATTTTAAGATTACTCTTTACCTCTATTATGAAAAAAGATTGTTGTGAAGATTGTAAGGAAGTTATAAGGATTAGTCTTCAACCTAAGGAAGTTGGTATAGTGAAAACATTAAATATTAAGAGTGGATTAAGCCTAAGAGGTTTAGTTAAACCACTATAAATCCTTGTTAATCTTCTTTCCCTTTCCTTCTTAAATTTATGCACTTGTGATTGTTATATAATTAATTTAATTTGATTTATATTTATATAAGCATTAATATACCATTTATGTTGAATCTTAGTTTGGTGACTACATATAGTTAAAATTAGTTAAAGTGGATTATATTGTTTAGTTTAGAAGACAATTTTTACACAGCCAATTAACCCACCTTTTAGGTGTTATAAGCCTTTCAAGATGCATAACATGTGTTTTTTTAATGAAAAATATACCTACTACGTGTTTTTTATACAAAAGATGCATAACTTGTGTTTTATGCATTATTTTTAAATCTCCTTTATGTGTTATTACGCAAAAATTAATTAATATATAAATTAAGGGGGAGTGTGATTTATATGATTATTATATGTATTTTATGAAAAAAAAATTGAACTTATGGTTTGAAAATTATTAGTTTTAAATGTGTTTTTGCTCCCCTAATATTATATTTTTTCATCATAAAAAAAAGGAGATTGTTGAACCAACATAAGTTCCAACCTTGGTTTTAATGATAACAAAACATGATTTTTACTAATCATTTGTTTTATTATAATATAGGTACATCTGGAATTAGTTGTAAAGGGAGAAATTTGGAGTTAAAAACCAAAATTGAAGAAAATTAAAGATAAAAAATTTTGGAATCTTTAAGACCTTTAGTGAAGTATTTTGAACTTGGTTTTAAGTTTTAACTGAAGCTTTGGTAACCATTTGGGTTCAAATTGCATTTGTATTACATATTTCTTTAAAAGAGCATAAATTTTTTATTAGATAGGGCAAATTTTGTATTTAAGTCAATTGAAATATCTTGGAAATTTAAATAGTCTTAGAAATTATTATAAAACTTGTATCAAGAGTTTTTGATATAAAAAGAAAGGTTTTTGGAATGGTTGAGAATGATTTAGAATTGGTTTTTAAAAGAGGAGTATCAAAATGAGTTTAATTTGTCATAAACCAAGAATAATTTGTTTCTGAATTAAATTGAAAGGTTTAGGAATTCAAAATTACTTTAAGGAACTTTTTAAACTTGTATAATTCAATTTTTGCATATGTGAATGAGTTTTAAACTATTTTGGTTTGTTTTTAAAGGCTTGTATATTGACTTCAATGACGATTAACGGTGTTATTATAAGGACTCTTTATAGTCAAGCTATTTTTCTAAAAGATAAATAGTAGGATACACTAGTGGGTTGAATGATGTCATTGTAATGTGATGCCTAGACAAATCATCATCTCGTAACTTGCAATCTTTGTGTGGATAAATCAAATATAAAATGCACATATATGAATGTATATTTAGCACGTGGTATCTCTTACTCACAAATACTGATGCCTTGGCATCACTCTAGTGCCTAACCAATACCACAGAATAATCCTGAGACTCATGATATTTTAGAACCACTCTGATAGCTAACCACAGTCAAAAGACATCCTCAGGACTCAAGATGCCCCAGTACCTGCTCCACATATAAGTATCTAGCCTTATCTCAATCTTATATACATTAATAAACATCAATCATGGACCATTGAATATATCCTGAACTAGGTAAGCCATTTCTTTATTCTTTATTCCCAATCAGTTGATCAATCTAATTCTCATTTCATTTCATTTTCTATACTGGTGAGCTCGTCGCAAGCTACCAAATAATAAAATACCTAACTAACCTAACTAGCAGCTAAAGTAAAGCAGGGTCGATCCTATAGAGAGTTAGGATATGCTAAAGTTATTATAATGTTGCCTAAACAAAAAAAGAAAAGAAAAGAAAACCCTTGGAAGCAAGGACATTAAAACTAAACACTAAAGAAAATTAAAGAAAATAAACCAAACAAAAAATGAAACAGATGGGTGGAAGATAAATCCTAGATTTTAGACTTATAATTAATCATCTGAATAGATAAGTTGTGACTGATCTAAATGCTAGCCTATAAGTTCGAACAAGCTCTTAAACCCCCAGTTCCTCCAAATTTAGATAAGCCCTATATGATAGAAAACATACCCCTAACCACAAGATAACCTAAAATAAGCTCTCTAGATTTAACAACGTGATAGCATTAACAAACTAGGGAATGACTAACCTAAGCCATAATCTCGCAAGCTCAGATTGTGTAACGTAGATAATTAGAATCCTAGACTAGTTAGATAAGTTTACTTACAAACCCGCTTAACCTATTGCCACTTATGAAAATCGCCAAGGATACTTACGTACCACATAGCTTAATCCTAGCAATTGAACTAAGATTTACACCTAAAGTAGCTAATCTTAAGAATTAATCCTTAATTTATGATATTTATGCAGAATCCCAATTCAGTCTTAACCTAAATCATAAAGATCATTCAATTCCTAGTCAATTCTTATAATTATTCATCCAAAATTCCATTATTAACTTCTAACTCAAGAATAAACTGCCTAAGCATTACTAAAATAATTAAAAATAATAATTAAACAAATTAATAACATAATAAAATAAATATAATAAAGGCATGAAAATAAATAAAACACAAGGAATTAACAATCCAAAAACTAGAAAAATAAAAATAAAAACATCATACATTAAGTAAATATTAAAGGTTTAACATAAATATTCAAGGGAAACTAAGCTAAATACAAGAATAAAATAAATGCAGAAATAATAGAATAACACAACAAAAACTAAATAGTTAAGGTCTAGAACATAAAATAAATGAAGAACAACTAAGAAAAAAACAAGAAAAAGGAATAAAACTAAGCTAGAATTGAAAAAATAAATAAAAAGAACCTAAAATACTAAGGAAGGATGACTGAAATGAAGGAATGGAGGTCTACCACTAAAGAGGACGAAGCCTTCATTTTATAATTAGGTTTTTATTGAAACGACGCCATTTAAAAATTAGAGGCATCGTTTAAAAGGGATCGTTTTACTCCATGAAATTTGACAACTTTGACCTATGATAGCCATTTCTGCATGAACTCCTCCTACACACCTCCTATTGCCATGCAATTTTGTATGTAGGTTCCTCACATGATGATATTGCTCCTTATAAAATTTCAAATCAATCTGAGCTTTGAAAGTTCTCATAATGTATCCCTAAAGTCACTATAATAAATTAAGAGTTCAACCGAACTTGTCTTGTTCTTTTCTTTGTAAACTCTTCATAACTTGTCATATGACCTCGAAATTTAGGGTGAAACCTCATAACATGATGCTCTAGGTACTAAAATTGATTCCCCACCTCTTCTAGTTCTAAAATTTCTCCCATTTTGCTCCAAACTTGGCCTTTCAACTTGTATTTATGCCCTAAGATCAAATCTGCATGTAATACAAAAGGAACACAAATTAAGCATTTAAACAACAAAATAGGGATGAAATGGCATTGAAACACATATAGAAATAATATAGAATGCATCCCTATTAAATACCCCCACACTTAAATTATTACTTGTCCTTAAGCAATTTTAAAATAACCAAAATGTTCCATCAATTCGTTTTCAAAGAAAATCAAGTGTATGTAATCCTTCAAACTTCAGCAAACTCAAGTACCAAGCTACTACACATATCATAATCTTTCCATCAGTGCATATAAACAAAGTCAAAGGTAGTCACCATTGATCAAAGGCAAACATAAAACTAAGATGGACTTTCCTCATGGGATTCACTCATTTCACTCAAGTGTTTAAGGTTAGTGTTTCACTCAACACTCCCTCTAAGAGACTACACCACCATAGGCTTGCAAATTCACCAATTCTCTACCACGTAGATTTCATGCTATCATGGATAAAAAAGAGCTTTTACTTGGTTATAATGGGGTTTGGGTTACAGTAAGGTAAAAAGGGTAAAGGGTTAATCACAAGCAGTAACAAAGCAATAAGTAAAAGGGACAACTAAATACATATGCTGAGATAAGTAAATGAACACAATGAACTACAACTACTTATCTAACTAACGCCACTATGTTTTTTTTTCTTTTTCTTTTTCTTCTTTTTTCTTTTTGTTTTCTTTCTTTTTCTTTTTCTTTTTTCTTTTTTTACTTGAATAACATTAAAAATAAGGGAAAATAATAAAAAAGAGAAAATAATAGCAACATATATCAATAAACACATAAGTAGAAGAACCTCTCAAAACATCTCTGCATATAAAACAAAAAAAAATTCCCCAAACTGTGGACATTCAATGCTTACTCAATACTTTATTAAACTTGTGACAGGGTCAGGTCAAAGGTTTTTAGGTTTCAATGTAAAGTGATTAATTCAAAAACAAGCAGGATTAATGCCTCAAAGGGGTTTGTAAGGGAAAAATGGGTTAGTGGGCCATTTAAGCTAAGGGGTTTAAAGCAAAGAAGGCCTTAATCATTTCCATAAAGAATGCAACTCATAGTTTCAAACCGGTTCAATGTAAGTTATGAAGGTAATCTTCCTACAAGAGCATCACACACAACAAAGAAATAGAAGACTATAAAATGCAGTCATATAGGCTCAAAATCTCACATGTGCTTATATCAAAATCCCTTAAAATTTTATCCATCACCTAATCTCTCAAACATCAGTTATTGACTAAGTTTATGCAACTAACTACTTCAACCAATCTACATGATTCACCTTCCTCTCAAGATGCCTAATCCAAATTCAACCACATAACTCAATTCTCAGTCCAACTACTATGATAGAATCTCATGGTGCAACATTCATTATTCATCAAAGTTCAAGTGGCCCAACCACCACACTTATAATGGACATTATCCTTAATGTCACTACATCAAGATGTCATATGCAGCTCTGAAATTAAAGATCATAGCCTAGAAATGAAAGATGTTAGCTTCCCTCTCAAATGCCTACAAACAAAACAAACTAAAGAAAGTAAGTAAAAAAATCAAAGCAAATAACTAAACAAAAAAGTAAAACACACAAAAGAAAGGGATACAAATGGGGTGCCTCTCATCAAGTGCTTATTTTAGGTCATAAGCTTGACAATTGGCATATTAATGTTATCTGTTGTTAAACGGATGCTTGAGCCCAATAGGTAACATGCTCAGACTCCGTGGGTAGCTTGGAGTACCTTTCATTGAAGTAGGCTCTTTTTTAACGCAAATCCCTGAGGCTTCTGAGGAGTGAAACTTCATCGTTTCTCCATCTAATGTCTACTCATCTTTGTGGGCATCGCGTTTCTCACAGCAAGATGGTCTCTGTAAGAGTATCACTAATGGGTGTGAAGACTCGACATTTTACTTACTACCTTTGGTCTTCATCTTGCTCACCCATAGTTCTCCTAAAACTTGCTCTTCTTATGGCTCTTCCTCTTTCTTCTTCTCTTATTCTTCATCTTTTTTCACTTATAAAGAACTAGGACAAGGAAACGGAATTCAGTTAGTGATAATAGGAACTAGATCACTTACTTTAGGAGGTTATGCACCCTCTACCATTTCTCGAACAAGTGCCTCTTCATCTCCTAACTTCTCCTTCTCTTCCTCAATTGCTTCTGGGTTCTCCCATTGATCTCCACTCTTTGTAGGAATGTACACCTCCTCTTCTAGTGCTCCCTATGGTTGGCTGAGCATGATATCAGACGCTTAGGCTTCTAAGCTCTGAACTACATCAGCTAATTGGCTTAATTGATCTCCTAAGGTCTTTAAGCTACTCCTCATTTCCTACTAGAACTGAAGAGTGCTTTTCGATAAGCTCATGACAATCTCCTCTAGTGACATTCCATCAGCTTATGGTGGCGATGGTGGAGGTAGAGGTTATGGTTGAACGTATAACCAATCTCCATAGTAGCTCGGTAAAGAATGTGTAACCTGCAAAATAGGACATGTACAAAAAAGGCAACCTAACAATGTACAAACTTCACATACCTTAACTTGTTGATCATCCATCAGTATTTGTGCAGCTAAGAGTGTGAAATTTGCCACTTGATGCTCAAACCTAGAAGTAGCAAAAGAATCAAATGCATTATCAAGGTAATAAGAATAAGAATCAAACTCATAGTTACGTTGATAATAATCCATCGCCTCTAAAAGATCTTAAAATGTAGAGAAAGTTATGAAACTAAAACAAACAAAATAAAAGGTAACCAAGAAAAACAAAAACAACACTAAAAACAACTAAAACACAAACAACAGCTCCTCGGCAATGGCCCTAAAAATTTATTGAGCTCGTTGTAAGCTAACCTAACTAGCAGCTAGGGTAAGTTAAGATCAATCCCACAAGGAGTTAGGATATGCCAAAGTTATTCTAGGGTTGCCTAAACAAAAAAAAAAAGGGAAGAAAAGAACAAAGGACATTAAAACTAAGCACTAAAGACAATTAAAGAAACTAAAGAAAAAAAATAAGAAGCGAACAACAAATACAACAGCTGGGTGGAAGATAAATTCAGGATCCTAGACCAAATTATGTAACTTAGAGAATTGGAGTCCTAGACCAGTTAGATAAGTTTACCTATAAACCCGTTTAACTTATTTCTTCTTATAAAAATCGCCAAAGACAATTACATATCACATAGCTCAATCCTAGCAATTGAACGAAGAATTATACCTAAGGTATTTAATCCTAAGCATTAATCCCTAATTCATGACATTTATGTGGAATCCCAATTCAATCCTAACATAAATCACAAAGCTCATTCAATTCCTAGTCAATTCTCACAATTATTCATCCAAAATTCCGTCATTATCTTTCAACCCAAGACTAAACTAGCTAAATATTACTAAAATAATTAAAATAATAATTAAACAAACTAATAAATAAAATAAAATAAAGGCTGAAAAATAAATAAAACACAAGGAATTAGCAAACCCAAAAGTAGAAAATAACAAAAAAACTATACATTAAGTAAATATTAAAGGTTTAACACAAATATTCAAGAGAAACTAAGCTAAATGCAGAAATAATAGAAAAACACAACAAAAACTATATATTTAAGGTCTAGAACATAAAATAAATGAAGAATAACTAAGAAAAATACAAGAAAAGGGAGTAAAACTAAACTAGAATTGAAAAATGAAATAAAAAGAACCCTAAAATACTAAGGAAGGAAGACTGAAATGAAGGAATAGAGGTCTGCCACTGAAGAGGACGAAGCCTTAGTTTTATACTTAGGTTTTTGGTGAAATGACGATGTTCTATTACTTTTTTATTTTCTTATGCCAAGGGTAAAATAGCGCCAAGGCTTGGAGGCGCCATTTCACTCTATGAAATTTGACAACTTCGACCTCTGACCAACTTTTCTGCACTAACTACTCTTACACACCTCTGATTGCCATGAAATTGTGTATGAAAGTTTTTCACATGATGATTTTGCTCCCCATAAAAGTTCAGATCAATATGAGCTCTGAAAGTGCTCCTAATATATCCCTAAATTCACCTGTACTAAATTTGGAGTTCAACCGAGCTTATCTTGTTTTTTTCTTTGTGAACTCTTTATAGCTTATCATGGTACGGAACCTCATAGCAGGCTGCTCTAGGTCCTAAAATTGATTCCCCACCTCTTCTAGTTCCACATTTGCTCCATTTCTACTAAAAAATTGGCCCTTTTAACTTGTATTTATGCCATAAGATCAAATATGCATGTAAAGGCAAAAGAAATACAAATTAAGCATTTAAACAACAAAATAGGGATGAAATGGCATTAAAACACATATAGAAATACTATAAAATGCATCCCTATCATATACATATTGCGAACCATAGCCATTTCAACTTCTAAGTTTCAAGTTCTCTAATCGAATCATGTAAATGTTCAGGTTGCAATAATTTACAATAAAAATTCACAACTATTAGTTGCAATCTAACCAATTATATAACCACATTATTCAATCTAGAAATGCTCAGGCTTATGTGTAATATTATATATAAAAAACAATCATAATTTATAACATTTAATCCAATCGACCATTATAATTCAATAATTCACAACTAAATGGAAAATCATAGAAAAAATCCACTAATTTATTGCTAATAGAAAATACTTGGCCAAATAATTAATAAAGTAGTTCATGGAAATTTCCCTACATTTATTTAATCCACATAATTATCAATTCATAACATTTAGCAAAAAATAAAATAATGTTAAGGATATAAAATAGAAATCCTTACTTATTCTTTAAAAACTCAAATTTCTCATATTAGGCTGTATCTTTTCATTTTTTAGATCCTTAAATTCTAGATAATTATAAAAGTCTATAATGCCCAAATCAAATGCCATGCCCAAAAGTTACTAAAACTATAAAATTAAACATAAACTCCAAATTTCACTTTTTAACTCTTTAAAACTCCTAAATCACCAAAATGTCCTTACTAATACCAATATTCCAATTCTACTCTCATATCACTTCAGCTTTACCAAAAACATTTTAAAAACTTTTTAATATCAAATATGCCTTTAATAAAACTTCAAACGCCTAAACTGCCCTAAACTTATCCCTTTCCTAACATACCATATTCCTTTTGTAAAATTCAAAAAATATCTTCAAAATATCTTTCTTTATAATTTATTCTTTCCTTTTTTATTTCCTTTCTCTATCTCTCCTACCTCAAACTTCTGCTTCATCTCCAACAGCTTCACATCATTAGTGATCTCTCACTCTTCTTATCTATTTTTTTTCACTCACTCACTTTCACTCCTAGCCAGCATCATCTTCACCAATCATCAACGATATCTCTAACGATATTCAAGACATCCCAGTGACAGTCAAACTCCAATGACTAAAAATTTATAATAATAACATTCTTAAACCAACTATACAAACTTAAAGCTCTAAACTTAACTCAACTAGATCAATCAACAAAACAGAAAAAGGATAAGGTTACCGATAAGATTTGCCAATGGCAAGACGAAAAGTTTAGCATTTTTCCCTCGAACCATTGGTAACTAATTTGATTACCTCACAATTGACTAGCTAGAAATGAAGACAACATGAAAAAGAAAAACCCTTTAAGAGAGGAAAATAACTAGTTATAGGAAATGAAATTGCCAACAACAACATTTCATCATCATTATACTTTTCAAATCCTCTAAGGCTGTTAACTTCTAATGATAATGGAAACAGATAGTAAATGCCAAACAGAATCAAAAGAGAAAATCTAAAATAGTGGAAATTTCTAGAAAGGAGTATGGTGGTTGATAATTAAAAAGATGAAGAACCTTGGGTATAGGGGAGGAAAGATAACTTACATGAGTTGTTTCTTTGAAAAAAAAACACTAAAAAAGGTTAAGACTAAAAGGAAGAAAAAGGAAATTGATCGAAAATCACAAACAAGGAGTGAGGAAGAGGGAGCCATCATCATTCCAAATAATTCTAGAAAAATCCCCCACTCTTCTTTCTTCTTCTTTTTATATAAATTTAAGGTGGCTGGGTTTAAATAAATTAGGTTGGATGTTATAGTTCTTCCCTTCTTAAGGAAATTTCATCCTCAAAATTAACTACGTACTAACTCTTAGCCATGTGAAAATACTAACATCATATATCAGTCTTTATTTTATAAATAATACTTCTCACAAAGCCCATTAATAATTCCATATAACTTAAACATAAAAATCTCAATTAACCTCTCTAAATATGATTGCTCTCTCTAAAATCTCAAATAACCTTGTCATTTAAGTCACACCTCACATTGCCTTAATCGAAGAATCTAATTTAACTTAAATATGATATAATCAATAATGTCTCCTCATTAATACCACACTTATTTTGCACCTCCAATCCACTTTTAGAATCTCATTGAATTTTTTTTCATATCCATCCTTAAAATTACATCAAAGTCCTTCTGACCCATCACTATTAATCAACCCCTAAACCAATCCCATAACTCTTCAATTTATTTTAAATTCTCCACTTAACCAATAACACCATAATATTATAGTAATTATTATTATTATAAACAAAATCCATTGAAATACATATTAACCCTAATTTCTATACAAATCATCAAATAGACCTTTATCAAATTAACTATTATCTAAAAAATAATCTTAAAATGTTAGGTCATCAATAATTGAAAATTTGTTCTTAAATTTAATCTTATACCCAAGACTAACTATACCCTCATCTAAAAATACCAAATAAAACATGAATCTCGATTTGAAATAATAAACAGTGACACCTTAATAAACTTTATTATTTCATTTACACCTGAAATCATCAAATTTATTTTCACTCATCATACTGTCCAAAAGTTCTTTAACTAAATCCGTTTTATTTTTACTTACTACACAAAGTCACAAAGCAATGTTTAATAAATATCAAAACTAAACTTAAACTCCATCCTTTTCAATTTCCTAAAGTGATTTTGTCCATTTAAAAAGATAAACACTATTTCACTCTCTAGTTTAAAATTCCATCTATATAATTCCATTTCATAACCTATCTATTCCATATATATGATCCAATAATATCTTTAACTCTTCCAATATTGCATAGTTGTGAAATTCATCAATCAATGCAATGTAAGCAGTCTTGTCTAAATTCAACTTTTTCTACTATTTAAAATCTTAAAATAATAATTTCCTAAATAACTCCAAATTTTAAAATATCTACCATTACCATGTTATAAGTTTAACCTTCCTTAGGATTTTCAATTCTATAATCTATATCCCTTAAGAAATCAAGTTTCTAAGAATATGATAAAATCATCATCAAAACTTTAAAATCACACAACAAGAGTAATGTTGATGATAACATATAAACCTGTCATCCTCTCAATTTTTTTCCTTACCATACACATATGAATACATATGGAATCATTTGATTAAAACCTACACTCATCTGACCAAGTATATTCGAAACACGAGTAGCACTAACTCCTTCTTATTCGACTTTAGCCAATAGTGCATCTTTTGGTATCCTATTTAATTTATCCTTAGGAACGCAGACCCTCTCTAATATCTATTAATATAACACTCCCAAAATTTTAAAAAAAAAATATCAACAAATTTCTCTAAAAGAAAAATATCAAGTTTACAATTAATTATATTAATAGCATACTTTCGAAGTAAATAAAATCCAAACTGGAAACTAGAGTCCATTATAACAAGTCTAACTCCTGAAAATGTCCACAAGTGAGGAATGAGCTTCCATCTCAATAAAAATATCATATTTATACCCTTTTAATATACATCTCACACATATAATTAAATTATGATATTTTTAAAAAATATCAATTGTATTTATATCAATATGTCAATACTTTGTAATACATTTGATTACAAACAATACATTTTTATGAGATCCAAATTCATGAGATGTGCATAAGACATCTTTAGTACTACTTCAGTACCTGACCACAAGTACAGGATATCTTCGGGACTCAGGATGTCCTAATACTTGCTTTACATATAGGTACCTAGCCCAATGTTAATCTTATCATATCAATAAATATCAATCATGGACCATTGAATATATCTTGGCCTAGGGAAGGCATTTCTTTATTCTTTATTCTAAATTAGTCAATCAATCTAATTCTCATTTCATTTCCTTCACTATATATATATATATATATATCACAAATCATAGACATTTCTTCATCTAAGTTTCAAGTTCTTTAATCCAATCATGTACATGCTTATGATGCAATAATTGCATAGCTGATAGTTATTATGCATAAGTTCTTTATCTTAGGCAAAAACTTAGAGACTATGACATGGAGATTAAAAAAATCATGTTAGGTATGATAACACTAGTGTCATTTGCCTAACAAAAAGCCCAATTCAACACTCAAAAACTAAGCATATTAAGATAAGATACCATTTTATTATAGATCATATGCAAAATGATCAAACTAACTTGAAATTTATAGATACTCACTATTAATTGGCCAATATATTTATTAAACCAATAAATAAGGATAGGTTTTGCATAATTAGAAATGAATTAGGCATGACTGATAGGACATATCCTTGATTCTTATATGCTTTTGAATGCTTTTTACCCTTTTATTTGTGTTTTCATGCATTTTACTCTTTCTTATAGTGTCAAAAAGAGGGAGAGATATGTGTGATATTGTTTTTATCATTAAGGGAGAGTCAAAATTGTTTGAATCTTATATGGTTATAATGCATAACATATGTTTCTAAAGCTTATTTTTTCCCCCTTTATGGTTTATTGCTCCTACATGTGATAATGCATTTATTTAGGGGTAGCTTAAAATGTTATAATGCAAAGGAGCCTTAGTTGGATTTGGTATTTTGAAGATATGTAATTTTTGGTTATGTTCTTCTAATGAATTTGTTATTTGAAATGTGTTTTCTTCTTTCCATAATATCACATGTTTTTTTATTATTAAAAAGGGGGAGATTGTTGAATCAATGAAGGTTCCAATATTGGTTTTGATAATAACAAAATATGTATGTTTAATAAAGATTTAAGTTTACGTTGTGGAATTTAAAGATAGGTGTATTTCATGATGAATTCTAAATGGAAAAGGTTAAAGTTTAAGGCCAAAAGTGAAGTTAATAGAAGAACAAGGAATATGGCAACTTTAAGACAACGTGTTAGTAGTTTCTAATGTGTATATAAGTTTCATTTGAAGTTCCAATTCATTAAAGGGCTCTAACTATGCATTCATGTGTTTTCCATATTCAAAGTTTCATATAGTTTCACTTAAAGGGACAAAATTTGAGTTCATGATTTTCAAATCAAAGTAGAGCTGAGTACTTGTTTAAAATGTGTTTTGTGACTTGTGTGCATTGGTTCTAAAGCAAAAAGGACACCTTTAGATTGGTTAAATAAAGTTTTAATTTAGTTTGTCTTCAAAAATCAACACAATGCTTTAATTGGTTCATAAATCAAGTGATTTTTTGGTTTTGGTCTTGAAATATATCCCTTAATGTTTAATGACACTCATTAAATGATTTATAACTTGTTTGAACTAATTTGGATTTAAAGAAAATGGTTTGAAGTTTTTAAAACCAAGTTGGATATGATCTACAGAATTCTTCATACATTTTTCAGATCATTGGAATGACTGACTAGAAGCACTTTTCAATCAAATATAAGTTGACCGACCTTTCTAGATCGGTCAATTGAACATCTAACGGTCGACAATGGCTAGTTTTCCTTTTTCTACAACGTGTTTCTCAATCAATTTTTGTCAGTCCTAACAAATCTAATTTTTCATAAAGGGCTAGAACTCCTTCCTAGCAATATATATATATATATATATATATATAAGTTCTAAACATTTCTATCCATTCTTTATGCACTCCAATCAATCTCATAAGCTAAATTTGTCAAGAACACTAAAAATTGTCCAAATATTTTTCATCTTTGGTTCATTCTATTTCTCTTGTCTATTCTTGATTTATTTACTTTTTTTAAATAAAAATTTTTGTTTTCCTTTTATTTGAGTGTTCAAGAGTTTGATTAAGCTTAGTTTTGAATTTTTTGGGTGCATATTTTGTTAGTTTTCAGCTTTATCTTACATATATATCAAAATTGTCTTCATTCTCACTTTTCTTGATTCAATCTAATTGTTCATCATTTTAATCTTTTTTTGGTTTTATAATTTTATGTTCTTAATTTTTTAAGAGTTCATGAGTTTGTTTGAGCTAAGTTTTTTAATTTTTAGGTGCATATTTCATGACAACACAAACTCATATGTGTGTGTGTATATCGAAATTCTCACTATTGTTGCTATTCTTCTTTCAATTTAGGTTTTGACAATCTTAATCCATTTATGAGGTGCTTAAATCTATTTTTCTTAATTTTTCAAGTGTTTAAGATTTTCATTGACCAATTTTTAGTATTTGTAAGGGTTTATATTGTTAGATTCAAGCTCATGAAGTCATATTCATCATATCTATCCAATTTTACATGTTTGATCATTCAGTCAGATATTGAAGTGATTAAATCCTAATTTATTGCTTCCAAATTGATATATTCTATTTTTTTAGTCCTTAAGGGTTTCATTGATTATATAAGTGAATTTTTAAAGGCTTAATTTAGTGTTTGGAAGCATTTATAAGCTTATTTCTCATATTTTTCCATATTTGATGTATTTCAACTTTCACTTCGTCATTCATCATATATTCACATTTTTGGTGCTGTAATTTTATCATATTAAGTTTTTTTTAAAACTTTTAAGAGTGTCATTGATCATTCATATCATTTATGAAAGCATTATAGCCCTTTGTTTATTGAAATTTAAGTGAAACACCACTTTAGGAGTATATTGTTACTTGAATAGGGAATATTGAATTATTTGGTTGCTTAACTTTGTAAAGGATCCTCTTTACCATAAAAAGATTTTTCCAAAGGTTACTCTTCACCTTCAATAAGAAGATTAAGTCTTGTAAGAGTTACACTTCACACTAGAAGAAAATTATAATTATTTTTTATTAGGGGAATTTTCACAAGTAATTAGAGAGAGAACGTAATCTATTTTCGAAGAAGGTGAACCTTTATAAATTTCAATGTCTTTCTCTTCTATTACCTCTTTTTTTATTACTTATTATATGGTTTTGGATATTGGTCTCATTTTTATTAAATTAGAATTTTCATTTACATATCATTTTAGATAGAATATTGATTTTTCATTTGTATATTATTTTAAATCAAATATTGATTTGGTCATTGCAATTAAATTGAATTGGTTTAGGTGGCTAGTTTAATTGGTTTAGAAATTTTAAATCACTTACTTCGCCCCCTACCCTCTTGAGTTCCTTTTTGGGATTACAAACAATAACCTATTAACTCTATTTTAATGACAAAGAGCAACCCTAATCACAATTAATAAATAACACAATTAAGTCCCCAAATTATATAACTAAATCATACCTTAAATGGTGTTTCTCTGAAGATCAAGTAATAAAATTAAATCTGCAGCCTGTAGAGGCAAAGAAACAATGTGAAAAGTCTTCTAACACCTCCATAGATTATAAACAAACAAATTTATGTATAAAAATTAACTTAAGGCATCAAATATTCATATTTAAACAATATGAATACAAGTTGTCAAAATATGAAACACCTATGTTCCAATTCACAAAAACAACATTTTTAATCCACTAAAAAAATGTAAACTCAATAGAAAAAGCCTACTATAACATTAATCTATCAGTTAAAAATAAATATCAATAATAAAAACAAATTTAGAGCATTAACTGCATGGATTAAATAAAGAATAAGACAAGAATTATCAAACCTAGACAGCTTTGGAGCAACCTATATAGTTGAGCTTAAGTCAACAATATAAGAGTTTAAAAATTGAAACGAAAACTATAGCACACTCCTGAGACCTTAATAAAAATGCAAATAACAAATTTACAACGATAAAAATGGACTTAAGTGCTGAAAATTGAAGAACATAAAGGATAATGAAAATAGGGATAACTTTACATAGTCTATGTTCTTGGAGCTTCAATCAATGTTTTTAGTGCTTAAAAATTGAAGTAAAAACTCTAATGCACTGTTGAGACATTAAACAAAATATTTATGATTATTTTGAAGCAATAGAAATATATTTGGATACCAAAAATCGAAGAATGTAGTAGATGAACAAAAATAGATATAGTTTTGGTATATATGACTTTCAAATGTATAATCCATAAGGCTCAAGGAAAATCATATGTATCTGAACAAAATGAAAACATAAATTTTTCATCTCTAGAAATAGATTTAAAATAAGATAAAATAGTGAAAGAAAGTTGAAATAATGAAGAATACAATCGAGACAGCTTTGAGTGTTTAAGAGATTTTAAGAACATAAAATTTTTGATAGAAATGTTTTGGAATGATTTTTATAGTGTTAAGAGGCTTATGAAGTACTTAGATGCAAAAAAAATAGATGTTAGAAGGATGAAAAATGATGAAGAACTGAAAGTTGCCTTTTCTAGAAACTAGCTATTAATGTTAGACACTGTACATCAATAGATCGAACTAATATACATTGGTCGACTAATAATACGTCAACCAAATCACTTTACCTCGATCGATCGAACTCTGCCAAACTTGTATAAAACCATCCAAGACACTACAAGCACATATCCTTTCAAGTTTAATTCAATTCAAACAAGTTATACATCATTCCTAAAGTAAAATGTGATACCAAGACATGTAAATTAAAATAAAAAACATGAAATGCCTCAGTTATGAAAACTTTTCATTCTTAAACAACTTTAAAACTTTTCAAACATTTCTTAAACTGTCTATAAACCAATATTATCATCATAATTGGATTCAAATAAATTTAAATACACATAAAAAACATTTTAAAATAAATTAGATAACATCAAGAGGCATACTTAACACAAATCGTCATATTACATTACTAGCTCTATTCTTCCCTTACTAGAACCGAGTGGGAACCCCACTTAAAATAGTTAAAATAAAGAAATAAAATATTTTCCAAATAAGGAGTAATTATTAGTAGGGTTATCGAAGGTAGGTATTTAATGCCATGAATGCCTTATAGCACTATGGTCCATAATTAAATATTTTTGCCTATTTAAGAGTGCAAAACAATAGTAGATAATGGTTCCAAAATCCAAAAAAGAACCTAGATAAGCTTGTCGGTATCATTGTAAGCCTTTACACATCTTTAATAAAGGTTCGAATTATATGGTTTGAATTGTTTCTAATTTCTATGTTGGCTTCTATATCATACTGAGTAACCATGAAGCCTAATAACTTTTCCATTAACACATAAATCTTAGGTAAAGGATAACCATCCTTCAGGAAAGTCTTGTTTAGACAATTGAAATACATATGCATGTTTCATTTTCTACTCAAATTTCTGACCATTACCACATTAGTTGACTGTTTTAGAAACTCAATTTTGCTGATGAAATTAACTCTCAATAACTTTTCAACTTCCTCCTTCATGAGCATCTGTCTTTTAAGGGAAAATATATGTTTCTTCTACATTACAAGCTTGTAACTTGGTCAGCATTTAATTTATAAACTATTAATTTTGGATTTATTCCTTCAATATCTTCAAGTTTCTATGGAAAGATGTCAACGTATTCCTTGAACATGATTCTCGAGGCACCCTTTTGATTCCACCTCCTAATTTAATTAACTTCTTTAACTTCTCTTCCCTTTATTTCTCTAAATTCAACTCATTCACTTCATAATCTCATAAATGAAAGGGATGTTAGGCAATGGATGAGCATTCTCTTTCAATATATTAAAGGGTGTGGTCATCTTACTAAGACCTTCCTCTGAAGACAGTAAAATTACAAAGTTTTTCTCTTGTTGATGATTCTTTAGGTTTGGTGAGGTTATTAGTCCCTCTGTTACCATTAAGGCACTGTGCTATCAATGATCTCTTAAGGATATTATTTATCTTTCAGTTGGTCTAATAATATCATGATATTGGCAAAGCACATCCATTAGTTCCTTTTAATTATTGTTGCATATTAAAGGACATTTCTTGTGTTAGCCCTTTAAAATGATGTTTCTCCCTTTTTGGCTATTGTGCACCTATTATTGATCTTCTCATAATATATTCTTCGTGAATTCACATCTTAACTTTGAATTTTTTTTTAAGCTCCTATAGATGATGTCAATTGATGTAGAATAAATTTGTTCTTCATGTATCTCGAGCAAGGTTTAAAAAGGTACTAGACTGCCTAGGCCTTACATGGGCAAGGACCCATAGTATGACGACTTTACATATTGGCCTATATCGGATGTACCAAGTTGAATTAGCTATTTTTGACCAGGTATTGACATATTAGGTCAAAACCAGAGTTATTTTATAAATATTAAAATTTTTCAAAAACGAAAATATAAATAGGTGAAAATTTTGCAAAATAGTGGTCGACCAATTCTTATGTTAATGTACCCGTGCCAAGACCAATCAACCAATGTTGGCACTAATCAATTAATCACCTATAATTTATAACATAAAAAAAATGTTGACTCTCTTAAATATACCATAATCCAACATATTATGTTATGGGATTTTTTATTCACCCATTAGAACATTAACTCCTAGGTTATGGGTTTTTTTATTTACCTGTTAACCTTATATGTCTAAGCATAAGTCATATGTTGTTTAACCCCCCTTATTTATAAATTAATGTGTAAGCATAAGTCAGATGTTGTCTAAACCCCCTCCCCCCCCCCTTATTTATAGATTAATTATACTCTCTTACCAAATCCATATTGCTTCGACACAAGCCAGGTCATATATAACTCCTATAAAACATTATTCAACCTTCATAATAAAAAATATTGAATTTTTATTTTTCTCTTTTCATATATAAATATTATAAAAATATTTTTCAAATTTTATTTATATTCACTTTTAATATTTTTGAATATTACATAATTAAATCTATTTTAAGTTAATGTTTAAATTAAAGTTATTTATTTATTAAATAAGGAGACATTATGATTTATATTATATATTTCATAATATATACTTATT
>JAOXYD010000135.1:12507019-12523563 GCA_028565735.1 Pinacopodium congolense
CTTAGATCTGATTGAGGTGGTGAATACTTTGACCACAAGTTTCTTAGTTACTTAAAAGAGAATGAGATTTTCTCATAATGGGCCCCTCCAGAAACTCCACAACATAATAGGGCATCTGAAAGGAGAAACTGTACTTTATTAGATATAGTACGTTCCACGATGAGTCACGCAGTTCTTCCAGTTTCATTTTGGGGACATATTCTTAAAATTGTTGCTTACCTTTAAAATATAGTTCTGTCTAAATATGTTGACAGGACTTTATATGAGATATGGACTAATAAAAGACTAAGGTTGTCACATTTAAAGATTTGGGGATGTGATATTTATGTGAAGAGTGCGATGTCAGACAAGTTTAAAGCTAAATCAAATAAATACATGTTTGTGAGGTATCCAAAAGAAAATTTTAAATATCAATTTTATAATCCTCTTGTGCAAAGAGTATTTGTCTCAAGACATGTTACTTTCTTAGAAAGAGAGTTTATTATCAAGGAAAGTTGTGAGAGTGAAGTAGAACTTAGAGAAGTTCTAGATCCACAAACACACATTCAAATGGAACAAGAACCACAAGTTGGTACATTAGATGTACAACCAATAGTTCAAGAAACGTATAGTCTGCTATGCACAAATAGGATACATCGTCCTCCTATTAGATTAGATCTACATGTAGAAAAGGGGAGTGATGATGTTTCATTTATGGATGATGATCCTACTAATTTTTAAGGAATCAATGTTAGACATTAATTCTTTAAAATGGTAAGAAGTTATGAAATCTGAAATAGATTATATGTACATTAACCAAGTATGGACTTTGGTGGATGCACCTGAAGATATTGTACCCATTGGTTACAAGTGAGTTTTTAAGAGAAAAACTGATATAGATGGAAATGTACAAACGTACAAAATAAGGCCGGTGGCAAAATGTTACAGGAAAAAATAAGGAGTTGATTTTGATGAAACTTTTTCGCTAGTAGCCATATTTAAATCCATAAGGATTTTATTGGTTATAATTGTATATCATGATTATGAAATTTGGCAAATGAATATCAAAACATCATTTCTTAATGAAAATTTGTTGGAGGATGTGTATATGACACAACTTGAGGGTTTTGAATCCAAGGAATTTCCTATATCAAGTATGCAAGTTGCCAAGGTCCATTTATGGACTAAAGCAAACGTCACGAAGTTGGAACATCTGTTTTAATGAGACAATCAACGAGTTTGATTTTATCAAGAATGTTAATGAACCACGTGTTTACAAGAAGGTTAGTATGAGTGCAGTTGTCTTCTTAGTGATTTATGGAGATAACATATTACTTATTGGAAATGACATTTCAATGCTACAGTCTGTTAAGATATGGTTATCTGAAAATTTCACTACAAAAGATATGGGAGAAGCAGCCTATATACTACGTATAAAGATCTATATAAATAGATCAAAGAGATTGCTTGGATTATCCCAATCAACGTACATAGATAAAGTGTTAAAAAGGTTTAGCATGGAGAATTCTAAGAAAGGATTCTTACCGACATCGCATGAAATTTCTCCCTCAAATAGTATATGTCATAAGACATAAGAAGAGAGAAATAGAATGAATTGTATTATATATGTTTCGACAATTGGATCAATTATGTATGTGATGCTATGTACGAGATCAAATGTTACTTATGGTTTGAGTATAACCAGTAGATATCAAGTCAATCCAGGTGAAGGTCACTGGACGACTGTAAAAAATATCTTAAAATGCTTGAGAAGAACTAAATATATTTTTCTAGTCTATGGAGGAGCTGAGCTAAAAGTTCAGGATTATTCAGATGCTAGTTTTAGTCTGATTAAGATGATAGTAGATCACAGTTAGTGTTTATTTTTACTCTTTGTGGTGGTATGGTTAGTTGAAAGAGTTTCAAACAACCAACCATCGCAAATTTAACAACTGAAGCTGAGTATATTGCAGTTTTTGAGGTATCAAAGGAAGTAGTTTGGATCAAGAAGTTCATCACTGAACTTGAAGTGGTTCCTAGCATTATTGATTCGATAGTAGTGTACTACGACAACAATTGTGCTATTGCATAAGTAAAGGAGTTAAGGTCTCATCAGCGATCCAAACATGTACTTATGAAGTTTCATTTGATTTGAGAGATAGTGAAGTGGAAAGGTATCTCGATAGAGCAAGTTTCCATTGAAGAGAATCTTGCAGATCCTCTCACTAAGCCATTATCTCAAAAGAAACATGATAGACATATGGATAGCTATGGTATTAGATACATAGGTGATTAGCTTTAGTGTAAGTGGGACATTGTTGGTTTATACCATGCAGCCAATTTGTTGGTTGTACTTTATTTTGTATGACATTATATTTTTAATTCAATAAAAGCATTCTTTATCTTTATGTATTTGTTATGTATTTTAATTATTAATCATAAAGATAAAATCACTGGAATAATTATTATGTAATTAAAAAATTATAATGCGATTATAATTATGATATTCGAATTGCAATTTTATATTATTCCTAAAATGATCATAATTATAGTTTCATCAAGATGAGATATTAATCAAACAATTAGACTAGCCCATGTTTTGTTTTTTATTATGAAGAAAGTAATTGATCTTATAAATTAAAGTGTAGAGACACTTAAACAAATATGTGGGTACTTATAAGAGAATAAGTTTACTAAAATGACCCAATTTTTAGAATCGCAAATGGAACATTACTTGTGTGTCTGTGGATTATCTCACTACGATGGTTATATAATTGATCCTTAGACTTATGATTACCGAAGTTATCTTGTGTAGGAATTACTATATTTTAATACTACTTATGATCTATTCTTTTGAATAGTTCAATTCAATAGTTATTGGATATAGTATGAATTATATGAAGATAGTTGAGTAAATCAATAAATAATTTGTCACCCTAAAGTAATTAAGGAGAATGTTCTACTGTTCTTGATTAGTAATAATTTTGAGAATCTTTAGTCAGAGTAAATTGAAATATGAAAAAGCTGTTTTTAAATATCAATTATAAATCATTCACTAATTAGCAAGAAAAAATATGATTGGATTATTTAGAATAGACACTAATTCCATACTCTAAGTCCAATTGGAATATTGGATGACAAAATGATTAAATTATACATCATAACTATGCATGAAAAGGTTTAGTCAAACCACTTTGACATTTCTAATATTTAGGTGGTCATGACATATTGCTAGATATCAATCATGATCTATAATTATAAATTGTTTAATTATACAGTTAAAGATAAATTAAAAGAAGTTTTAATTTATCTAATTCTAATTGAGAATTAGAATTAGAATTTATAATTATTGTCAACATATTAGTAACCTAATGAGTCATACATAAAAGATTTATAAAAGAGACAAATAAAATTTGAATTAACTTGGACTTAATTGAGAAGTTTTAGGAACTTCAAGGATCAATATGTGATAGTTGATCTTATAAGGACTAATTTGTAAGTATAATTAAAATTTGACTTTAGTTGTAATATTGACAAAGTTCAAAGATATGAAAATTAATATTTTTCATATAAATGAAAAAATTAGAAAAATTGAAGCTAGTAATTCTTATATTTTTCTTCTCAAATTGTTTGAGTTTTTTCTCCGAAAAGATTTATAGATACTGTTAGAGGTCAAATGATTGAATGGCTCGTGGATTGACGAATTCTTGAAGAAAAGAAAAATTATAATAAGGAAACCGAAATAGGTTAGTGTAACTATGTTATTTTCTTGTTTATGTTTCAAATTAAATATTGATAAAGTTTGATCTTGTGAAAATTTTTTGAAATTAATTCCACAGTGTATAGATTTGATCTAGTTTGATTTTTCCAACAGAAATGTCCTCGGGTAAATTGCAGTAATCGTGGTTGAATCCGAGGAAATACTGTTTGATTGTTTCTACAAACATTTTGCACTAATTAATATTCTTTTTATAATTAAAAATTTTGAATTCAAAGGAAGATTAGTATTATTTTTCTTTCTTTCTATATATTAAAATTTAATTGACAAAAAAGAAGAATCAACTTAAACTAATATGTCCTTTGGTCATGATCATATATAATATAAAAATTACATTTGGAAATGGTGGACAATCAGTTAGAGCAATAAGTATTGTAGCAAAATTGACTGTAAAAGAGAGGAAATTGACCACATTAAGAAGATGAAAATGCACTTCTCTCATAAGAACGATGCTTTTTAAGGTATGAAGTGAGGGACAAGGGATTTTATAATTGAGGTTTAGAATAAAATGACCTTTTCATTGATTGAAAAATTATTTATAAATATAAAAGATTAAAGTATTAGAATGAAGAATTGTGTTTATTTGCCACTTTAGCCTTGCATGACAATGTTTCCTTCGTGCATTGACTGAATTCTCCTCTTGAATCTCGTAAAATTTTCATAACAAGAATTCCATATTTATTATGTTATGCTAAAGTTTATATAAAAAAAATATGTCTATGAAATAATTTTTTATTGATATTATAGTTGTTAGTTATATTTCACATTATTGTAATTTATTTATTGGATTTTAGAGAATAACCTTTTAAAAAACTTGTTCCATATCATTTGAGGGGTGTTTGGTAATATTTTTATTTTTTCGTTGTTGTTTTGTATTTTTATTTTTCTTATAAAGAAAAACAAAAACATATTTAGTTGATATTTGTCATAAAAAAATAAAAACATATTTGGTTGAGATTTATATAAAAATATAATTTAATAATAATAATCAAATATGAAATAATTTAAATTATTTGACCAAAATACTCTTATATACCTTAAAAATATATTATTAATCAATAGATTATATTCATTATTTAATGTAAAAAAATTTATTTATAAAATTTGTTTTCAAAACACAGAAAAACATCATTTTCTTATTTTCTATTTTTATTTATATTTCTCTGATTTTGAAAACAGAAAAATAAAATAAAATGCAGGCAAATATATTTTTTCCTCTGTTTTTTTGTTTTTAAAAATAAAAATAGAAAACATAGAAAACTTAAATATTACCAAACAGACCTAAATGTTCATTCTAGTTTGAAATGAATGTACTTGAAAACTTTTAGTGATTGAAGTATATTTTAGTAAAATAAATATTGTAGAAGAAATATCGAAAACAACAAATTTTTATTAAAATTTGATGCGAGAAACTAATCAATAATGGTATTTGATTTTTTATAAAGAGTGTTTATACTTTAAACCCTAATATTTTAGTCTATATTCAAGTCAAATTTTAACATTTTAAAATACTTAAATAAACAATAATATTTAAAAAAACTCTATATTTTAATATTAAAATTTTTAAAAAGAATTGTAATGTTTTAAAAAATTTTAAATAATTATAACACTTTAAAAACATTAAAAAAGAACACTAACTCTTTACACATTTAATCTTTAATATTATTTAATTTTTTGGTGGTTAACATTATTTTTTAATTTTTTTAAATGTTAAAATTCTTTTTAAATGTTTTGAAATATTAGGATTTAACCGGAACTTAGATAAAACATTGATATAGTATTTTTTTCCTTGTTTTCATAAATTTAATGGAATTATAATATCATCTTCATCAAACAAATAACTTTATATAATTTCAAAATTTATAAAAGTACTATGATATAAGATATTTTGCAAGTATTATATAATATTAATAGAGTTTGGGTAATATTCTTTTGTTATAGGTTAACTCTTTTTGTTAAGTTAATTGAATCTTGTATATATATTTTTTAAATCAACTTCTTTTCTAAACAAAAATTCTTTTGTAGATTTTTTTTTAAAATATTTGATTTGATAAAATTTTAAAATTGTAAAATTTAATAACAAAAATTTTGTAAAGGATACAAAAATACAATAATAAGAATACCAAAATTTTTTATTTTTCCCTAATATAACTTTAGAGGGTAATATTTACCGAAGTATTTATTATGGTAAGATCTTCATTTATTAAGAACAAATTAAAGTGATTTTGTTGATCAAATTTATCAAACTACAAAAGGGGTAATAAATATGTTAGTGATTATTATTTTGAGATTATTTTTACTTCAATATTTAAACTTTAAAAGTTTTCAATTTAGTGACCAATATTTTCAAATTTATTCAACCTAAGCAAAAAGGTAGACTCTTATAATTTTTTTGTAATTTTTTTTGTTGATGTTGCTAACAATGTCTACATAGACATTTATGTCATAAAAAATACACATGTGAATGTTCAAGTATATAACCTTGTCACAAATTAACTTCTAAAAATTTTTAATTTACTAATTAATTTTTTAGAAATTTTCATTTAAATGTTTAAATTATTAAGATTTTTTAATTTAATGAAAAATATTTTAAAATTCATTTATATTAAATCAAAATTATTTTTTTAAAAAAATAATAAGCAATTAATATATATTACTATTTTATTAAAAATATCGTACAACAAAATTTAAATTTATTTAACAAATATTTAATTGTATATTAAAATCTCTTTCACATAAAATCTAAGATTTTGATTTGATAAAATTTTAACTTAAAAGAAATAATTTGTGGAATAATCTTTTAAATGATATATATAAAGAGATATTATTTATATATCAAAAAAAAGGATATAAACATAACAAATTTTATTCTTTCAAAATATTAAAAATTATTTCATTGAAAAAAATTTAATTTATAGCCTTTCTATAAAAAAATCATAGATTAAAATTTTTTTTATTAAAAGTAACATATTATTAATATAAAATTAATAAATAGAATGATAAATAATATGAGAATTTTAAGAATTGATATAAATAATTATTATATTAATTAAAAATTTAATTTGCTTATATAGGAGAAAATAATATTTTATATATATTATCAAACGTTAAATTGATCTATCACATAAATTAACGAAATATAGTTTTTTTATGCAACTAAATTAAAAATTTGTAAAAAAAATTTAAAAATATTGATTGCTACTACTCTTTATCAAAGATAAATATTTTCTCTGGATGACATAAGAACGACATGTTAGAAGAAGAAGAAGAAGAAGAGGAAGAAGGAGAAGAAGAAGAAGGAGAAGCCAAATGAGCTTAGCACTGATTCAGAGCTATTCTTCTGAAGAAGAAAAAGAAGAAGAGTCAGTTTTATCTGAAGTCTCAGAAGACCTTGGAGAAGAAGAAGAAGAAGAAAAAAGGAACGGTGAATACACGATTTCCTCGGTACCCTTTGAACGTTCCTCTAACGTTCCTCCTCCTACAGACTCCGCTCTCCCTTCGGCTTTCGATGCGTTCTCCGAAGTAAGATCTCCCCAATCTTCTTTACAGTGTCAATGTTTATTTATTAGGTTTTCTCTTTGCTTCTAAATAGCAGAAATCAAAATTTTTTTTTTTTATGGGAAGATTTCAGGGCCGCCACAGTTTCTTAACAATTGTGTGGAGGAGCAGGAGCAGCAGCAGTCTAAAGCAGCTGCTAGTTATCACGGGAGGACTGGTCGATGGAGGAATCGCAACCCCGACAAGAAGGAGTTGCCTGTTGGTATGTCCTTAATTACTTTCTCTTCTGGGTTTTTTTTTTTATAATTAAAAAGAAAAAGGGCTTGTTAACAAAGTATATTTTCTTTCCAACCTTGTGTTTAACTAGGTTTTCACTGGCAGTCTCATGCATACAACATCCGCAAATTGGTTTCTGGTCAATGTTTGTTGAAAATGTTTCCACATAGAGTGATTAGATTTTGTTGGTGAACTTAGTTCTTCACAATTCTATAAGACTTGTTTATAAAGCAACAGACAAAAGGAAGTAGTTGGAGATGCTACTCTCTGTCCAATATTGTGTTTTTGTTCCCTTTTTCTTTCCTTTCTGGCAATTCTAAAACTTCACTTCTGTTCTTGGGCAATGAATTCTTGAGAAATACTTACAGGTTATTCTCCTCGATATAAAATATGTTTAAGGAGCATACATGATTTGCTTTTATCTCTTTCTTTCATTAGTTACCAGTCTTTTCATTATGTGGCTTATGATAGTGATTTTTTGTCCTTAAACTTGCTTAAGTTTGAATGCAAATTCTTAAACTAGATTGGAATTTAAAATAAATGAACTGTTTTTATTGAAAAATTAAATGGAATTATTGATTCTGTTAATGTAGTTTTAGTTTAGCTTTCTTTAGTATTAATGTAAATGATAATAGAATTTGAATACAACGGGAGAGTCTTATTAAGATTTTTTATTAGACTTTTGTAACACTGTATTTCAATGTTTTTATGAGCAACTTAGTGTACAAAATGAAACAGTTGAAACAAGAATCGGCAGAGAACTAGAGGCTCAGAAGCTAAACTCAAAAGCAATACGGTTTTAAAAAATTTGGGTTAAGGCAACTGTTTTGTCATCTTTTTTTTTTTTTGCTGTCTTCTATTTATTTTCTGGTTTAAAATTCCATGACTAGGGCAGACAGTATGAAATATTTTGCTCTTGATAATGTCTTTAGTAATGAGAGATACTTTTGATAAAAGTCTTCCCTATTGTCATTTCATCCTATGTCAATATAGGTTTTCTTCTTCGTTTCTGTACTCTTCCAACTTCTTATCTTTCGAAATGGTGCCTTTGTTTTATGTTTCTAAAAAAAGGAAACTATTTTAAGCTACTTTTCTGCAGTTTTCTTTTCCTTCACTCAGTTCTCCTCGTACTAATTTTAGGTTTATCTAGTGAGATGTGCACTTATCTTCTTGGCCATTCTTCGATCTTCTTTCTATTTTGACTTCTAGGGGACTGTTCTAGGGCAAAAATACTCTATCTATGCTGTAATTGTTAGAATTATTACTGATGTAGAACAAGTACTACAAACAGAAAATTAGCAAAAGAAACAGGCAACCAGAAAAAAAAAAAGAAGAAGAATCATAAAGTAGAGAGAGGAACAGCAGAAAAAATGAATAAAAGAGGGAACAATTTAGAGGAAAAGCTTCAATATCAGTTAATGATAGGCAAGATATGTTTCCATAATGAAGATAATGAAATTATAAACTAATGACTAAGACAACTAGAATTTCATTACTAGAACAGAAACAAGTTTAGTGCATCAATGGGTATCGGTTATTATGTTGTTTATAGAAATTACAAAAGATCTTTTGTCGTTTTTAACCTTGGTAACTATAAATTCCATTAGGAGCCGTAATGGAGAGTAAGGCTCAACTTGTTGGGATTCGTGAGCGAGTTCGAAGTGATGTTGAGGCTAATCAGCCTCCAATGCCATCAGTACCAAGCACCAAAAATGATGGTCGAAAGCTTCCACCAACGGCGGCCAATCCTAGTGCAGAGGATGCTGCAGAACTACTAAGGTATGTGTTCTTGTTCTTTCAAACCTTTCCAGGATACTTGATTCCATATTTTATGATATTCTTGTTATATTTTTTTATGGCATACTATAAAAATCAACATTTTATGGACTTTGGGGGAGTTGGCATGCATACTGTTGCTGCTGTGATGGTGAATGTCTTTCATGCTTGTCCTACTTCTTTCTATTCTCACTTGAGACTTCTTCTTAACCGCAATGACTACAGTCACATTGTATCATTTTAATTGTTGAAGTAACAAACCCCAAGAAAAAGTGAGGCTTATCTGTTTTGTAAGATTGTACTTGAGAATGGCTAGACATGGATAGCAGATCTTGGCATTGATCGACTTAGGGAAGAAAAGACACTGCGCTTGAAATAACATTAGATTTTGGTTAAAAGAAAGCATCTGCTTAGGCCATTATACTTTTAAAAAAAAAAAGTATATTTGGTTTTCTGGCATCAATGCTTGCTGGTGGCGAATAGGTTTTGATTTCTTTCATTGAAATATGTTTACAGAATGTGCTTGCAATGTGGAATACCTAAAACATTCTCCAGTGCTCGGGGAATGGTGTGCCCTGTTTGCGGAGATCGTCCCCGCATCGATGGTGACCAAGAGTCGAAGAAGAAAGGGTCTACCATCAAAGACAAGGAAAAGAGTAAGCGTATGAAGGGTCAGTCATCTCATGCTACTTGGAAAAGTGAGACTGAAATGCAACTCAGACAGCAGTTTGATTAGATCAGATCAGAGACAATACTTCTGGCAAGCAACTGTACTGTCTCAGGGTCATTGTCTGTCTTTGAAACATAATAACTTACTTGTTTTCCGTACCTTAGAAGCGGTGGAAGCAAAAGTGCATGTTAGGGGATCTTATGGCAACATATCCTACAAAGTTTTTGTGGCAAATGGATACAATTTCGTTATGATGTATGTTTCTTCTGTTGTTCATAACTTAGCCTATAGTCTAAAACTTCATTGGTTCTCATTTTCCTTGTTTCCCTTAAAACATTTAACTAAAACATTAAGAAGGTTTTTTTGAAGTCTCACTCACTTAAAGCAGCTCTGCAATAGATAGTGGTAATATATGGGTTTAGATAATAAAATAAAATAAATATAGCATCTTTTAATGTTTTTTGGAAATATATAGTTTAGCTAAATGGTATACTGTTAAAAATAACAAATTAATTGGAATGGACTTTAAATTCAAAATATCTGAACCCCATGGATGGGTTGCTTACAGTAACAATGCCTACAACCACGTGACTAACGACATTGACATTGCAATTTACAGAAGGAAAAAATTACATACATTCATAACCATCCCTTGTATAAATCAGGGGGTATTTTGGTCATTACCCCTGTTTTATCAAGGGATGACCATGAATGCCCACCAATAGTCAAACCCTTTACAGAAATGCTGAAAATGGAAATCTTGCCTATCTTGACCACCCATCAGAACATGTCTTTGCTACATAAGATAATTAGTCTTCTTTTAATTTTACTGGGACTGATGGATTTAAATCAGGGATGACAAAATTGGTATAAACAATGCTGAAGATTGTATCTCCCAAGTCATAATTACAAATATTTGTCCAAGATCAGAAGACAAGCACGTTTATAAAAGTTGAACCAAAGAAGGGCTAATCACATCAAAACCAACACCAAGGAAACAGGCCCTGTCGATTATCAAAACATTAGGTCCTTAAAGTTGATGCCTTCTATCCAATTAGTTCAAGTCCCGAAACAAATATGTTTTGTCTCAAGAAGCATGTCCTAGTATTGTGTTTGCACTAAAAGGAGAACCTGCCAACCTCTTCATCTTCACCATCATCTGTAACTTCTTCCTCACTAAAACTTTCTATTTCTTCATCCTCTTCCTCTTCCTCTTGATCCTCCTCATCCATCATGGCACTACTTTGGGCTGGTGTATCCTTCAAACCAGTGCTCAAAACCACCGTTTCTCCCCGGGATTTCTCCATGTCCTTCCTCAACTTGTCCATGTTTTCCCTCCTACGTTCGTCCTCCAGGCGTTGCTTCTCTGCCCGTCTTCTATCAAGGTCAGCCCTAAAGCATCATGTTCCATGAGTTATGACTTTCAAGAGAATGTGGAGACCAAATTTAGTTTCAAGAAATGAAGTATGCAAAAAGGTAAGAAATGAACCTAAGAATTTAATGGTACATCAAATAGAGATCGTACCTGTAGGTCGTCATATATTCCTCAGCACTTGCTTCAATGGCCTCAAAGAAACCATCCATTCCAGCTCCTGTAACCGCAGAAACTCCAACAGACCTTAAGTTTTTATAAAATTCATCAAGGGCCAAGCATAGGCTTTGAGATAGAGTGGACATGTAAGAATGATCATTGCTCACTGCTGCTTGGAAGGCTTCAAAATCTTCCATCCACTGCTCAAATTAAAATTAACCCGGCAAGTTTCCCAACATCCAGAGAACAAGTTAGAACAGTATAAATTGTAAACGCAAAATAAAAAAGAAAACTTGTTTTTTTTGAAAAAGGTAATTGAATAAATATATCAAAAGACATGGGTTAGGGGATATGAAAACCGTCAACCTTAGCTAGAAGCAATCTCACTTTAAAACAAGCCTTCAGATCTCATTTTTATACAGCAAGGAATTGATGAGTTAATCAAATTGGAACCTTAAGAACTATAGGAAGTCTTTTCTCTTGGAATAATTTCAGAAGTTTTCCTTGACTTTGTCTGTGTCAAAAAATTGTCAACATAACAAAATCATATGACTAGATTTGAAGGATCTTTCCATGTTTGATGATTCCATAGAATTTTTGATTCATCAGGAATTGATAAGTTAATCAAATTGAAACCTTAAGAACTATAGGAAGTCTCCTCTCTCATTCACCAAGTTTCTGGTTGTGAGTATTATGTGGTGTGCCACATTTCCCCAGCCTAAAACTTAGTAGAGTGAGCTTTCAAATTTCTGTCCTATATAATTTTGAGACTGAATACTTAACATGTATCAACTAGTCTCCTCTTAGGATCAATAAGCACCTAATTATCAAGATTCTTCAGCCCAAAACCACTTCCCTGGTATTATTTTTGAAAAGAACAGAGCATCATGCTAGGGAGGAGTTACTCTAAGAAATTCAGTCACCTTGTATGCAGGCACTAGACTGATAAAACAAAAGTACTTTGAATCAGAAATGAAAACAAAAAGATGTGCATATCGCATAAACCATCTATCCCAAATTTGAAGTATACCTCTAATGCAAACTGGTGTTGAGCCACATCAGTCTTGTTGAATGTCAAAACAAGAGGCAATCGTGTCTTGTAGAGTATGCTACATGCATATAGCATATTGCTCATGAAAGTAACTGGGCTTAAGGAACGAGGTGTATCAACAACATATGTAATCACAGTTGGAAAAGTTGAAGCAAAAGCTTCTGTAATGATGGCTCCAGAAGCAGACCAAGTAAATATCTCAATCTGACCAGGCGTATCCACAAAAATATAATCAAGCTGACCTGCCCGCCTCTCAATAACGGACATAACCTGAAATAGAGAAGCAGAAAAGTACAATTACAATGAACTTCGTAAGACATATAGGATGAGTAAACACAATGAAAGCTCACCACATAAGCACCCAGATTTTCATACAAATTGAAGAAACAGCCAGTTTGTTTTGAAAGAACTACAGCTCAAGCATCATAATACTGCAGCCAAATGAACCAAAAGTTTCTATGGAGATCATGCATTTCTTTCACTGAAAATAAACTGCAGATAGTTTTAATGAAGGTCAAGAAAAAAAAATGCAAGTTAAGCATCCCAAGAAAACTTATATACACACATTTAAGGTAATAATACCGCAAGAAACATTACCTCATCAAATTTTGTAGCAAATAAGTTTAGAGATGTCATGATTCCACCATTAGGTCCAAGATTAAACTGCTTCATCACTTCCTTGTACCGAACAGTGTCTCTTATATCGATATTAGCACCAAATGGGAGAGTCATCACAGCAGGATCCAGGTTGAGTACATAACTGCGAAGGTTTGAAGCTTGTGCATGGCAAACTAACCTGTGAAGGAATGTTGTTTTCCCACTCCCTGCACACAATGTAACGATAATCACTTGATCTGCATGACATTTGTTGTCATACTCCAATTCCATTAACAACCAAAGAGTGGAGCCCAGTGCTTTGTCAACTAAAAAGAAAAATTACCTGCCATTCCTATAACTATAATGACAATAGGTTTCCTTCTAAAAGTTCCTGAACATTGATCAGCCTGCCCAGTTTGCAATTTCTCAATATTTAGTTTGCTGATTGATTCCACAAGCTCCTCTTTCCCTTCAAGAGTTCCCTCCTAAAGACCAGGCTCAAAAAATTAAATTTCAACTAAGGATGTAAAAAAAATAAGTGAAAATGTATAAAATTCAAACTTATGCTGGTAGCAATTCAAAAACTAGGGGTCGTTTGGTATTGCTATTAGTTGTAATTTTTAGTTGTAATTTTTGTGTATTTGTATTGATTTTTGTGTGTCATCTTCAATTTCTGTACTGATCCTCAGTTTCTATGCTGTATTAGCGTGTTGTCTTTTTCGATTTCTGTACTGTTTTTCTTAATTTCTGTGTTAAAAAAAACAAGAAACCAAAACAAAAAACAAAAGCCACACCAAACATCCCCTAAACTAAGCAGCTAGCGAGCACTATGCTTTTTGTTAGTCAGTGCTTCATTTTATATAGGTGTTTAAGCTTTGAATTGAAGTTAATAGCATACAAAACATATGTTACAAAGTTTCCTAATTATACTTATAAAACAGGCATATGAAAAGAATAGAAAATAAAAGATAAGACAAAGAATAACACAGCATATTTGGACAAGAAAGGTACCATAGAATCCATCTGCGTGGACGAGCCTTCATGGGCAGGTTTGATATTCACATTTTCATTATCAGAATCAATATCCATGTTGTTAAAGCTCGAAAACCTTCTCAATTAGCAACAAGTAAAACCCTAAACCGCAAGAAACAACAATAGAACAGTCATTAGCACACTAACAGATCTAAACCAGCAAAAGGTCAAAGAGTTATACCATCACCGGGCAAAACAAAAAGAATGAGTCCTTTAAACTTAAGAAAAAACATACTTTTGCAACTTAATAGCTTGCAGCAACTCATCGCAGTCAATAAACTTACAAGTAGAAAGCGGCACTGGAGAGGAGATGAAACGCAAGTGGAGTCGTCGGAGAGGAAGAGAACCGGCGACTAGCGAGAGGCAGCAAGTCTTTGACACACTGGCGAGAGAGAGAGAGAGAGAGAGAGAAAGAGAGAGAACAAAGGATACAGCGAAAGGAAATACCATAGCCAACTCCAACGCCACCGTTTTCATTACATAAAAAAAAAAGAAAATTAGCTGATTTTTTATTTTTGTGTAAAAAGCCAACTTATTAAGGAAAACCCAAACTAATTGTAAATAAATAATTTAGAATTTTACCAGTTTTAATACAACTAAATTTATAAAAAAAATTATAAGAGTTAAAATCATACTTAATAATGGCAAAGTTTTGGTAAAAATTGTCAACTAACTTTTCTAATAATCAATAATATAACAACAAACAAAATTATACAACCAAAAAACTTACAAAATTATGATGTTTCAAGGTTTACTTAATTTAGTAGTCATATAAAATGGAATCTCTATTTGTCACAATTATTCTATTAATTAAATTTAAAACTTTATAAGATAATTATCGTTGAACTATATATATATATATTGGTAATGTGGGAACCGTAACCGCTATTTTTAGAGTGTATACTGGATAAACCTTCAATTCACACAAAAGATTGTATTCTATACGAAAAAAAATTACTTAAAAAAGAGACAAATTAAATGAATTCAAAAATAAGTGAAGCAAGAGATTTGAACCTTAAATTCTGCCAAAGTCAAAGATACAAGGGACAAGTCTCCACCACTCAACTATAAAATAAAAAAATAAAAAAATAAACCATACAAAAATACATTTCTTACGTGAAGCCGTTCTAATTTCCAATCATAATTAGATTGCTCATTGATGTATCACATAAGTTAGAAAAATCTTCATCAAAATATGTAAAAATATCAATAGACTAACAGCCATTTAAAGTTTGAGAGGAAGGTATTGAATTGTGACTTCCTCCTCATTTAAACCCATCTTCTCAAGAATGGATGGCAACTAATGATTTGTCATAAATTGAGAAGCATCATTTGACAAAAAGGGTTAGTGTTTTAAGTTTGTTGTTTGATGAAAGTGGATGAACATTTAGAAGGTAAAGAACCTCCTTAATTAAATGAAAGGGATGTTAACTATTTTTTGAAGGATTAAGAGAGAATTCATGTTTTGCCTTTTGATTTATATTTTAATGGACTAGAGTGACATACAGGTGATGATTTAAACAGATTTATGAGAGTGCTGTAGAGATTGGATTTGAAGTTGATGAATCTGGTATGAAAGACTATACGTTCCATGAAGGTTTATTGCTTCACTCATTTTCCTTGTCTCCCTTAAAAGGAAAGATTTACTTCTGTTTTTGTCCAGTGACTATTTTGATTATATTCCATTCATACCACAATTCTATTCCAATAGATCGAGTTAATAATATGGCAGTTGGGATAATAAAATAAAATAAATATAGCATTTAAAAAATATTTGTATGGAAAAAATGTAGTTTAGCCAAATGGTGTACTCTTAGGAATAATGAATTAATTTGGATCAACTTTGGATTGAGTTTAATAAATCAAATTTAATTTGATAGAATTAAGATCTAGATTTGGGTTAAGTTGAAGGAAAAAGATTTGAATTCTGGAGTTGGGCTTCTAACACAAGAATGTCCAGCCCAAAAATCGACACAAAATTCCCAAGAAAATCATCTGAAAAGCCTGCTGACGAAGAAGCTTCTCGTGAAGTTTAGCAATGTTTATAGTTTTGATTTTTGATTTTTATTTTTAACACAAACATAAAAAAAATAAAGAAATTAATTTAATATATATTAAAAAAATACATAAATAAAACAATATATACAAAAATTCATAAAAATTTATTTAAAATAATAATAAATTAAATAAAATATTCTTAGAATCTCTTCGTAATTAGAGAGATGTTGAGTTTTGATTTTAATTTTTTATTTATAAAAGTTAAACTACATGATTTGTATATCATGAACATTCCTAAATCAAATATTCTTATACTCTTTTCATAATTAAAAAGATGTTTAGTTTTGATTTTAATTTT
>JAOXYD010000135.1:12523663-12574025 GCA_028565735.1 Pinacopodium congolense
ATTTTCTTCAAGTTTTAGCTACCATATGCAATGTTAAACAATTAAAGACATAATTAAGCAACTTAGTAACAAATTGGGAGTAATGTATCTAAAATTGAATTAAATTCATATAAAAATGTATTAAAACTAAGGCATAACAAGAATAAGAATAGAAAAACATAGGTTCAATATATAAAAACTAAAGTAAAACATTGACTAAAATTACTAGTAAAAATAAAAATTAAATGAAAGTATTCACTTTTTAAACATTTTTTTAAAGTGAAAAAGTTCAATAATTAGAGAAATTTATTTTAATTTGTACCTAAATTTTTTTTATTTTATATATTTGCGATACACTTCTATTAGAAATAAAAATCTATTTTAATACGTAACATTCTTATATCAATATACAAAATAATTAATTTTCTAAATATGCTAATTTTGATTTAAATATAATATTAAAAATACTATATACAGTTTAGTTAGGTGAAAAAATTAGTTGATATCTCATACTTTAAAATTATTATTAATATAAAATTTTAAAATTAGATACAAGGTAATTATATATATGATTTCAATGTATTCTTTGTAGTTATATCATTGTTGTTATGAAAAGAATGAAGAGAAATTAAATGTACTTACAAATTTTACGAGTTTATTTCAAAATATATTGTTAAACTAAGGGACATTCCATTCTTGATTTTGATAATAACAAAACAAGATTTTTATTAATGATTTGAATTTTTGGTGTAAAGTTAAAAAGATAATTACTTTTGGCATTAATTCAAAGTGAAAAATTTAGACTTAAAGACTAAAATTAAGGAAAATGAAAGTTCAAATAATTTGGAAACTTCAAGACATTTGTTTAGATAGCTTACATTTGGTTATATGTTTTGCTTAAAGCTTTGATAATCATATGGACTCAATTTGTATATTACATTGCATATGTTTTCAAAGTTGTATAAAATTTTCATTAGATAAATCATATTTTGTATTTGATTCAACTGAATCATTTTAAAAAAGCCTTAAAATGGTTTTAAAACTTGTGTACAATGTTTTCAAAGCAAAAAAAAAGTAAGGTTGGTGTTTAAGAGCGATTTGAAATGAAGAGTTTTGACAATATGGCTAAACTATCGCAAACTAAGAGAAATTATGTTTTTGAGCTAAATTTTGATGTCTTATATTTGAAATATTTGTAAGGAAGTTTTGAAAGTTATTTGAATTAAACTGGAAGTGAAAGAATTGATTTAAATTATTTATAGATGGAGTTTATGTTTTATAGAACCAGAGAAAACTGATTTTCCAAGAGATTGGTCGACTGGTGTTTTTAGGTCAATTGATATAGCAAGAACAACAAACAACTAATTTGCAGACATTTGGTAAAACATTATGTTTTTCATTCCTAACAACTAGTTAACGACCATTTGAGCTTAAAAACATTATAAATGAGATTGCTAAGAACTTTAGAAGAATTTTCAGCATTTTTTTTAGTGTTTTAAATATACAAAGTGATCGAACTTTTAATTTCCAGTGTTTTTGAGTTTACATTGTGCAATCTTGTGCTTTTAGGTCTCAATTTTGTTTTCTTGATTTCAATCCAACGAATTATGGTTTATTAAGCTTTCAAGAAGTTTATTATTCATACATTTCATTTTTAAAAGCTTTTAATCCCTTTGATTATTGAGTTTTAAGTGAAACAACATTAAGGTGTATTTATTTTTGCTCAAAGGGAAATTTTCACTATGTTGGATTAAGATTGATCATGCTTCTCTTTATCCTAAAAAAGATTTGTTAAAAGTTTCTCTTCACCTTACAAAAAGAAGATTAGGATTAGAAGGTTTCCTCTTTATAAAAGGCTACATTTTAATGACATTTTCTATTCCTCAAGGACATTATGAATAACTTGCGATGCCTTTTAGATTAAAAAATGTTCTTCAAAGATTTCAAAAGAACATAGATAATATATTTAAACATTATAATTTTATCCATGTTTCTATTGATAAAGTATTGATTATCAGTGACAATATTGCACATCATATAGCTCATTTGGATAAATTTGCAGATTTATGTTATTAACACGACCTAGCTTTATTAGAGAAAAAGGCTAAAATAGGTCAATCTGAGATAGAATTTTTAGGTATAGAAATTGATAGATACAAAATCATATTACATTCTAGAAAAGATTTCACAATTTCTGAATAAGCTTATTGATAAACAACAAGTTCAAAGTTTTTCAGGTATTCTTAACTGTGCATTGAATTTTATTAAAATTTTTGTTGAAATAAGAAAATCTTTTCACATATTATTAAAGAAGGACTAAATATTTGAATTTTCACTTTATTTGATTGATCAAGATAAAGAATTTATGCACCTTTTTACCATGATTATCTTTACCTTCTGATACTAATGATCTTATGCTTAAGACTGATGCATGTGATACTATTTGGAGTGGTGTCTTAAAGAAGATTGAGTATGATAAATCTGATATAAAAATAAATGAATCACTTTGTCGATATGACTATAGTACTTTCACAGATACTCAACAAAGATAACCATATAAGCGAAAAGGAATTACTTGCTATAGCCAAGAGTTGTTAGAAGTTTTACTACATCTTATTACCAAAATGATTTCTATTTAGGATTGATAATACTCAAGTAAAAGCCTTTATTTCAAATAATCTTCCTTTTAAACTAGAATATAAAAGATGTATTAAATAGTAGACCTTGTTAGCAAAATACACTTTTGATATAGAAATTATTAATTCTGATAAAAATATTCTTGCAAATTTCTTAATAAGAGATAGACAAGACAATAAGTCTTAAAGAACAGATATTTCAAGTTTTAGAACAAATATTTAAAAATATAGACCTGTACCGAGCACAAGCAAAGAATATGCTTAATATTGCCAATTTTCCTTCAATGTAGAAGGAACTTCCATAAGTATTGCCCTCCATGTGAAATGTATGGTAAATTCAATTAAATAATTATCACTATTATAAGCAAAAACTCTATGCCTTAATCAATATAGCTAAGATAATTGAGGAAACTATCTCTACTGAGAGTTTATCCTTACAGATGATACATCTCAGGGTTAATAGCCCAAGCATGCTACATTAAATAATGTTTATATCACCAAAAATCAGACCACTCAAAGGAATATTGTAATAAATCGCCATCCAATCGTTCAGGTCCACAACCAAATTAAGAGAGATTTATACTCTCTACCAAATAACGATATTTGTTATATTAATTTCTTTGGAATCTATCTTAGATTGAACTTCTTGCAAGGTGCTCATATGTAGGCTATTCGAGATTACTATGATTTAGGAGCAATTAATACGATATATCTCTACAATTCGCAATTTAGAGTCATATCAATACTACCTCGATGGATCCAATCAGGAGTTAAAGATTTCTATTTAAATAATCCCATAATTATTGTGAAAGATACGTTGGTTTTAAAATTCCTTAGGCCCACATATCTTTAAAGAAGAAAAATATGATGCTTATTATCTTATTGCTTTGAGTAAAGGTGACCAGATATCTATAACTGTGAACACAAAGTTGAGAAAGAATTGTATTCAATATTTTAAAGTTAATATCCATTACAAAAGACAAGGCTACTGAATCTGGAGCACTGATCTTTAGTGATGATGACTAGATAAACTATAACCAATAAAATGAACATAGGATCCTAAAAAGATAAAGAAATCATATATTTTATCTTTTCTAGATGTAAAATAAATCTTAAGTCTAGAATTGAAGTCCAAATGGTATTATAAATAAAGCCTCTTAGTTTTTTAAACAGGCATCTACTACTTTTATGTTTTCTTTTAGTTGTAAACCTTGTTATGAATAAATAAAACTCTTCCTTCTGTACAAAGAATTCCAAGTTTCTTCTTCTTTTAAACATAAAAGTCTTCATCCTTCTCTATACCTAAGTTACGCCTTAAAGTAGGAAACAAAATAAGACTGTGCTGCTTTATACTGAAAAAACATAAACAGTAGTTATCTCTTCGAGGTTGGAGATGAGATGCTCGATAAAAGACTCGACAATTACTTGGTATAAAAAGGGTCAATTACGTAGGTATGAAAGCATGTTGGACCTCTTAATAAGTTACTACACAAACCATAACACTAACAACATAAGGAGTAAGTAGCTTCTTTCATAAGGTTGTTCAAGCTAGGAGAAAACATAGCAGATTTACTATGTTGAAAAGGGAGGATGGTTCCATAGCAAGAAATCAAGAGGACCTATTATATGAAAATTTTTCATTCTTCTCTTAGCTCCATTGGCATAACAGGTGCTACTATAAGCTTTTAACATGTGCTAAAGTCCTTCGTAACTAATAAAATTACTGAATAAAAGAAGGAAATCCTATTAGCTCCAATCACCCTAGTAGAGATTGAAAATGTGGCATTCAGCCTCAAAACTAGTAAGGCTTTGGGTCCAAATGGATTATTGAAAGCTACGTTTTAAAAAAAAAAAATCATGGAATCTAATTGGACAAATGGTCATTAAAGCAGTCAAGGAATTCTTTAGCAAAGGTAAGTTGCTTATGAAGTTCAATAAAACATTTATAAATCTTATTCTTAAATGCTCCAACCCTTCTTCCTTACGAGAATATAGACCAATTTCATGTTACAATGTCATATACAAGATAATCTCTAAGTTTTTGTCCAATAGACTCAAAATTGTCCTTAATAGACTCATTAATCCTGTTCAAAAAGCTTTTTGTGGAAGGAAGACAAGAAGGTGACAATATTCTAATTGTACAAGAACTTTTCAAGAACTATTATAGAAGGAATTCTTGAATTATCTCATAAAAGTAAACCTTCATAAAGCCTATAATTCCATTAATTGGAGCTTTATCACCCACACCCTACAAACCTTTAATTTTGCCTCCTAGTTTCATAGATTGGATTGAACAATGTGTAACTACTACATCATTTAGCATTTAAGTGAATGGAATTCCCACCAAATTGTTTAAGGGAGCCAAATGAATCAAGCAAAGGGACCTCTTTCCCTATACCTTTTTTGATGCAAGTATTAACAAGATTAATATGTTACATTATCAAGAGGGGTAAAAATATTCAAATACCATAGCAAATGTTAGAAGCTTGAAATTTTATAGCCTGGCTTTTACTGATGATTTATTATTGCTGTCCAAGGTTGACTATCATTCTATGATTACTCTTTTGAATACCTTGGAGGTGTTTAGGAAGCTATCCTATTTGTCAATGAACAAAGACAAAAGCCACGTGTACATATCAACCCTAGCTAGACACATGGAGGGACAGGTAACCAAGTCAACTGGTCAAGAAGTGAAATAACTTCCATTTATCTACCTAGATAACCAACTTCCCATAAAAGACTATGTTGACTAGAGTTCCAACCTTTGATATCCAAAATTCAAAAAGGATTGACAACTGGTGCAATAAAAGTTGGAGCTTTGCTAGAAGAATTCAACTTATTAAGGTTGTCCTAAACTCATTGCACACTTACTGGATAGGTCACTTGACAATTCCAGAGAGGGTTATTAAGATAATTGAAAGGATGTTTAGGAGTTTCTTGTGGAAAGGCAAGTCAAAGGGATATTATGTAGCAAAAATAAGCTGGAAACAAGTGTGCCTGCCAAGAAAGGAGGGAGGGCTAAACATTCTACCATTGATAATAAGCAACAAGGTTCAAATGATTAAAAGAATTTAGATGATACAAGTGGATGGGGAGTCTCTTTGGGTAAGGTAGATTCACTCTCACTACCTTAGAAAGTAGTGCTTTTGGAATTATGAACCGAAGCATAACTCCTCATGGACCATTACATATATTCAAATGGAAAAATGAAGTAAGAAGGCTCTTTAAACATGAACTTGCGAATGGTACTCATACTAATTTTTAGGCTGATAACTTGTGTAAGTTAGGCCTACTAGAAGCAGTGGATTGGTATGCTTGTCATAAGAGTATAATACACCCCAAAGCTACAATTAGGGAGATCATAATTGATAACAATTTCATGCTTCCTATCAATAAATTGGAGGATCTGAAAGGTCTAACTCCTAGTTGGTTTCCAAATAACTTGTCATGAGATAAGGTGAAATGGCTAAACCATAACTTTAGTGTTTATACTAACCAATCTTATAGGAACTTCTGGAGAAGCAAAGGGCAAAGAGTAGAGTGGTTCAAAGCAATTTGGTTCCCCAAAGCTATTCCTCTTTCATTCTATAGCTGGTTGCTAATGAAAAGCTGTCCACTTATGACAGACTACATGGAAATTTTGGCTTAACCAACTGTAGATTGTGCTCATCCTCTCTTGAATCTCATAGCCATTTATGCTTTAGCTGCTGCTATTTGGATAGGCCGTGGCAAGCCACTCTAAGGAAGTTTCAACTAACATGTCCTCAAACTAATTGGCAGGAGATTCTAAAATGGATTAAATAAATCAAGTGGAGAAACCAAGATCAAAAGTTATGGTTTAAGTTAGTCTTTGGAAGATTGGTGTATGGAATATGGAAAGAGGAATGCAAGAATTTTTCAAGATATTTCTAAGCCTAGCTCTCTGGTATTCACAGAAATCATCAACCAGCCTATAGATATCTAGTAGTGAGGAGCATAGATATACATGTTTTCTAGACTATAAATAGAGGGACAAAAGATTTATAAGAAAAGAGAGTATGAGTAAACTGCTCCACAAATGCCTCTAGTAGAAAGAGACATAAATGACAGCTCCCCTACCCGTGAATTTGCTTGGAAGAATGTCCTGCTAGAACTAGACAATCTAAATACATTCATAAATTCAGTTTGAATCACTCCTGTTGCTAGGAAGACTCAGCTTAAACTATACAACCTAGTTCTAGTGGATGGGTTGCCATAAGGTTCTTGGCCGACAACCCAGATTCTTTGGTAGAAACACTACGCTCTTACAATTTAGAACAGAGGAATGGAGAAAATCTTTAGAAGGAATAGTTACAGATGACTTGAGTACTCAGTAAAACACAAGCCTGGTTCAATAGGGATGGCAGCAGATAGTACGAACATGAATCACGTACATACCTTCCTGAAGAAATCAAAGAATAGGAACAATATCACTGGTCTCTACCATGGATTGAATAAGGAGAATGAGAAACGATACGTGATTCAAGGAATAAATAAAACGAGAGTAATTAAAGGAAGAGATTAATACCTGGTGAAAGATGCAGCACAGGAAATGGATGAAATTGACAAAATCAGAGGCTGTGCAGGAAATGACGATGGACCGTGATCGACAATGATTAAGAAAGGTCGCGGTTTCCTGTTGCTTCTACAGCGGCAGAGTGATCATTGATAAATTAGGGTTTGTTTTGGGGAAAGTGTCAAATGTGGAAGTAGCGTCGTTTTGTTGTAATGGGTTAAAAAGTGTTAAAACCCAAGTGACTCTTGGCTGCTGTAATTTTGTAAGTATCCTTTATAAAATCATTTACTTTAATTAAAAAAACAAAAGGAGCGAGTGAAAAATACAACAAAACACAGAACTGAGTCTGGCTTTGTTCCTTGTCTTTTCTTTCTTAACATATGCGGCATTTGAACATAGTCTGAAGAGTGAAGAGTGAAAACTTTTTAGGGTTAGGGTTTTTAATTGCAATGGACAGGCACCGCGGAGGAGATCGCTATATCCACAACAATGGTGGCAACGGCGCTGGTGACTCCTATCATGGCCGTCGCTCCTCTCGCTTCTCCGACGGCCCTTCTCGATTCTACGATGATCCTCCTCGATTCTCAGACGGCCCCATGAATCGTTACTCTGAAAACGGCACTTATGGTCGCCGTAGCCCTAATAGCTATCGCGGCGGCGGTGGTGGTCACCGTCCTTTCGAAAGCCCTCCTCCTCCTCGTGGCGGTGGTGGTGGCAGTTTGCGACCTATGGGCGGCGGCGGCAGTGGCGGCCTTGGCCCAGGATTTCGTCCGATTGCCGGTGGAGGTGGTGGTTTTGGTTCTAACTACCCGGAGCCCTTGCCACCTTTTCCGCATCATCCTCCTTTATCTGGTCAGAAGCGTGCGTTTGGTCGAAGAAGTCCTGGTAAGCAAATACGTTTTAGTTGGTTTATTAATTGATTGGCCGGTGGTAAATGAATCTCAGTTCAGTGAACTTGGAAATGAGTTGCATAGGTGTTTGTCACTGTTGTATGTTTACTTCCCTTCTGATTATTTTCTTCTTTCATGGGGGCCTGTAATAGAAATATTTTCTGAATTATCTGCTTTTATGGGATATTTCAACTGTACGTGTATGACGTCGTTAACTTCGGTTTTGTTTTATTTTGATTTAATAGTTGATGAACCGTGTGTTTGATGGGCTATGGAAATAGTTAAAATGAAGATTTGGACTGATATGGGAGAAAAGAATGGCTAGAGATTTGGGTTAATATTTTTGTTATGAAGTTCATTCTGTAAAAAGAAAGAAGAAAAGCAGAGTGAGCAAGTAATCTTCATGGAGTGCCTCAGTTCCCTCTCTCTTGACAGTTCTTATTAAAAGAATAACCACAGTTACGTTCCTGCTATTTGCAGGGGCTTTGTTGCTCATTCTTGATTTTGATGCTGAGTTGCCTCACTGATTATCATTGAACCCCTGTGTAATCAGTTCTATAAGTTGCCTTATTGGCATGCAATTTCAAATGAATAATCAGCTGTAATTCATCTTCTTTTTGTGGATATACTGCACATTTAGCATGTGGCACTGCTTCAACTTATGTGGCTTGAAACATTTATGGGGGAATTCAGTCATGACATACAGATTTTTTTCTGCTTTGTCTTGTTTGAATATGCAGACAATTGCAGTCTTCACCTTGTTTGCGTAGTCTAAACATTATTTGTTTAATTGTCTGAATGCTGTGTTGGTTTGGTTCTAAAGTCAATTCTCCTGTGTTTTGGTCATTGCATGTTGATGGTTTTATTTTCTTCAGATCGTTTTGACACCGGTAGTTTTGCCAAACTTTTTGTGGGATCTGTTCCAAGGACAGCAACTGAATCTGATGTAAGTAATTCATGTGATATGCTATAAGAAACAATTAAGGCTTGAGATTTGTAACCTTCATGCAAACCTCACACATGGATAGATCATTATCTTTGATGCATCAGTAAACTGTAGTTTCAAAATAACACCACTCTATGCTCATTCCTCCAATTCAAGGAGTGTGTGCATGATAATATTAGTTTCACTTTACCAATGGCCTTATGGTTCATTGGGAGAGGATGTCTAAGATATCCTCCTCTACCAGAGTTCAAATCCTAGTAGAGACAACAATTTAAGTGTCAAAAAAATATTTGTTTCACTTTATTTTGTCTTCTCATTCTGCTTTGCTGCATGTTCTTCTTTTTTGTTTTTTTTTTCTAAGTTTACTTTGGACAATTTTAAACTTGGCTGTTTTATATTTTCTTTGCGTACATGTGCTGGTCCCATTGTTGCTAGAGATTACATTAAAATGTTTTTTTTTTTGTATTTTAAAATTTCATTCACTTGCAGCCTCCTTTGAATCTTACAGTTATGGGCTTTATGCTACATTTCCAACAATTGCTATATTTATCAAATTTTCATGACTTTTAGATTCGTCCCTTGTTTGAAGACCACGGAAAGGTAATAGAAGTTGCCCTGATCAGAGACAAGAGAACAGGACAACAACAAGGTATGTACATATTCTAGTTTCTTAGTTATGATCCTATATCAAATCATATCTTGTTTCAGGTCCTCTAAGAGGCTGAGTGGGGGCAAAGTATGCTCATCTTCCGTCTCAGCTTGTTTTTACAACAAGTTTTGGGCTTGTTGGTTTTTTGCAACCCATTTTATGTGTACATCGTTCCAAAACAAGAAGGCATCTCATGTGAACTTACTGAAAACCAGTATATGTATAGCAGTTGGGAATGAGAAGATCATTAGTTCTTTTATCATAGTGGCTCCGGAAGTGGTGGCATTACCCTACAAAAAATTGTCATGGGATCGTCCACTGGCATACTGTCACTTATTTTGGTGTTGGGATGTTAGAAGTTCAGATGTTGTAAAAGTAGTGAAAGAATAATGGAATTAATTTTTTATAATGGGTGTTAAGTACAATGTAAAGGAATTTTGTGGATTGTTATTTTGTTGTTGAAATAGTGGAGTACTTGATGTTGAATGGTTTTGAGATTTCATATTTGATGTCTGGTCCGCTTATCAACAAATTGGATGGATCTAGAACTTGAAGTGGTTGTTGAATATGGTTGGAATGCATCTACTTATCCTTGTGTGTCCCTTAAGAGCTCTTAAGGAACTTTACAACGATTGACAATGTCGTGGGTATTTTATCTAATCAATTTGTTATTGTCTCCGATCTGTACATGGCCAAGCTACTAGATCTAGTTCTAGAGCTTGAATGTTATTTAAATTTCTCATCTGCGGTTTCCTGATAAGGAGATGCTTATTTTGGAGATCACTTTGTTGAATGTGGATTCTCTTGGTGTACTATCATGGTGTGTAGTATGTTTCAAAGTAAGCAGTTATCGTTAATGAGCTGTCTAAATAATCACGTATCGTGGATGTTTACAGTCTTAGCAATGGCGTGATGGTTGGTGGTATATTTCTTCATTCTAGGTTTGCAGACTGTCTGTCTGCCTGCTATGGTGATTTATTTTGTTCGTGTTTGCAATATGTTATTTCATCATGAGGAAATTATACATGGATTGTTTGTTTGGCTGCTTGATGGTGTAAAGGAAAAGATAGTGCAGATCAGCTGGGATCCATTTTAATATGTGGTTGGCTACTTTGTGATGTGGTTGTTTTTGGGATATACGGAGCTGCCCGCTTAAGGTGGAAACATTTGGTTTGGATGGCAGGATTGCTAATTGATTATGTTAAGCACCCTAAAGTTTTTGGTTTCTGTGGAAGTAGCTTATTTGACCTTTTCTCTTCAGCTAGGGGAAACATTAGTTGTTCATTTTTGTTTACTGTTGACTATTAGTTTTTGCCCGTTCGTTTTAGTTATTTAAGATGCATTATGGGATACTCTGTGATGAAACAGAAAACTCGGTGCTAAATTTGGCATTGTTGATTTTATGATGTTTGAGAACTGAATTGTACGTGGAAATCCATGATCTTGTCATTAATGGTTTTGCTTCCTTATGAATCCTCATTACTCTCGATGCTTGGTTTGGTCAAATATTAATATTATGCAGTGCAAATTAATTGTTTATATTAATGTATGGTAGTCAGAATATACTTCGTGATTCAGTAGGATAGTTATGCTTTGTTTTGGTTGGTTAGCTTGTGTCTGTGTGACCAGAAACTTGTTACTGAACAAAAGAAAAAACTTTTGAAATTCTTTGCTATAGCAATGAATCTATTAGATGATTATTTGTGTAAAAAAAGTGCAGCATAGAGTCTGTTTTTGGCTTTATGTAGATTTGAGTTTATTGGTGTATGTGTTTCCTTCTTAACATGCTCTATTCTAAAAAATCAACTTATCCTATTGGAGAGTTGCTTTGGTAGCTTCTTTGCTTTGCTGTGTGATTTACTTTTTGGTATTGGTTTCCAAGGATATTTACATGTAGTTGGAGCTACAAGTTGACTTTGTTGTGGTGGTTTCTTTTTATTTTCCTCTTTGTGAATGGGGAAATGGAGCAAATATGGAACAGTGGAGTATTCTAGTTACAGAATTTCCACCTTGGATGTTTTGTTAAGCACTTCCTCTCTCATCTTTGGAGAAGTGAGGTGGGGGTGGTAATATTGCCTTACTTGTTATTTTGATTTGGACTGCTAAAGTGCTATGATGAGGGAACAATATGAAAGCGTTGCTATTATTTTCACAGTCGATTACATTCATATTTCTTACTTTTTATGGCCTTACAGCAACAGCCAATGGACATTTTTGAGTCAAAACTTGTGGCTTAGACTTGGCACTTATTCTTATTGTATCTTGCCTGGTAGGAGCTGTATCATGTGCACCATTTTGAATTTGGTCTGGTAACTTGATTGTTGTGGTCGTATCATTCCTGTTGGGAGTAGTGTAGGTGTGTGCACCACTAGTATATGAAATATTCATGTGTATTTGCATATCTTTAGCATTGTTACAAAGGTGAAATAACCTATCCGATCAGAAAAATTCTTATACATGCAGGGTGTTGTTTTATTAAATATGCTACTTCAGAAGAAGCAGATAGGGCCATCAAAGCTCTACACAATCAATATACACTGCCTGGGGTAAGTTGCTCTACTTGGTTATCTGTTCTAGGTCAGTAGTAGTTTTTCTCATTTAATATTTATATAATTTTTTCGGTATAAACATATTTATACATTTAATATTTATATATTTCAGGGAGTGGGTCCTATCCAAGTTAGATATGCTGATGGGGAACGGGAGCGTCTTGGTAATGAACCATACTTTACGAGATCTCATGCTGTTGTGTTACCTTTGTTGCATCATGATTTACATTCTATCTTTTGGCTTTTCCATGTTTACTTCCTACAAGAACTTGCATTATGGTTAACTGGTGGTCAAGTGTGACAGTCAAATTTTTTTAATTACTACACTTGTTTTGATTAGTTATTGCCTTAACCCTGACATTTTACTAGTGAATTGCTTGGTTTCTTGTAAAATTTTGTTGGTACAGAATGTTGTGTGAATAACTTTTATGATGAGGGCTTGAGCATTAATCTCCCGTTCTAACTGATTTTGTTTTCCCTTCATTGCAGGTGCAGTTGAGTTCAAATTGTTTGTGGGGTCATTAAACAAACAAGCCACAGAAAAGGAAGTTGAGGAAGTATGTTAATAAAACAAAATCTGTTAGTTATAATTTGCTATCTTGTTTCTGAGTTAGCACCCTTCGGCATTTCTTCAATGGCAGTCCATTCCTCCCCTTCCATCTCATCTTCCATATTCTTTCTTTTCCCCAGATGCAGATTTTATTTTCATATGATATATAGTTGTTGTACTTTTGTGGTCATTTATGTATTTGAGACATGGTAATCCCTTGCATGTATAATCTCTTAATCCTTTTAATTCTCTTCAATTTGAATTTGTAGAATTTCTAACCAGTGTTTGCTCTTCAGATTTTCTTACCGTATGGCCGGGTAGAAGATGTTTACCTCATGCGTGATGATATGAAGCAAAGTCGAGGTATGCCCTTGTCTTGTTATACAATTTTGAGTAAATAAATATAAATTATTGAGAAGATAATTTTTTGTGTTATGAATTGGTTGGCCTGCACTTTTCGTAATACCTAGTGGGCCTTCTATTGCTTTTTGGTTCTCTTTTGATGATTTCATTTATGATTCTGCTATGCTTATTTGAAGCTAACTTTATTTCTCATGTTGTCATTGCTTTTGGTTTTCCTAATTCTTGTTCGAAGGGTGTGGATTTGTTAAATTCTCTCATAGAGATATGGCATTGGCAGCTATAAATGCTCTTAATGGGATCTATACTATGAGAGTAAGCACAGTATACTGCTTTTGTAATGATGAATATGCTGTGTGTGATGTCTGGACATATTTTCTGGGTATTGCCCTATAATAATAACTATATTTTTGTCCTGTCCTGTGTTTATATTAGGGTTGTGATCAGCCATTAACTGTTCGATTTGCTGATCCTAAAAGGCCAAAGCTTGCTGATTCAAGGTGTTTCTACAGATATTGTCTCTCTTTTGATATGCTAGTGTGCTTTTGTCTTTTATTTGGTCTAGTTGTGTTTCCATCCATGCATGTGAGGTAGCATGTAATCCTCACTTAATATTTATATTTTTTTAGGGGTGCTCCTTCATTTGGTGGAGCGGGTTTTGGTCCACGATTTCAAGTACCAGGACCTAGGTAATGTTATCCATCACTTTTTATGGAAGTCAATTCTTTTCAGAAGGTTATTCTTTCTTGTGTTCTAAATGTTAATATAATTTTTCATGCTCTTAGACCACCACCCAACTTTGGTGATCCTATGGGGGATAGAGTTCCTCCTAATACATGGCATTCAATGAGTCCTCAGAATGCGGGTCCTACGAACAACAGTGGTGTTCATGGTTTTGGCACTCAATTGCCTCCTAGGTCTGGTGATCTAACCCTACCTTTGAATCAGGTAAAATTATTGGCTTTTAACATATTGATGTGGGTTTTAGCTTAGGATCTAGTCATGAGTTGACTTACAGAGAAGTCCGTTCTTCTTCCCTTACTATTGTCTAGTCCTTTCCTAGGTTTACATATGTTGTATGAAGAGAGAGAGAGAGGGAGAGAGAGAGAGTTGTCCTTGACATTCTCTTTAGATTTTCTGATAATATTTCTTTTTGACTGTCTTATTCACTAAAAATATGAGCTTTAAATAGGTGTTACAGCAGTAGAGATATTAGGAACCTAGATAGAATAAAATCCCTCTAATTTAGTTTTCTATTAAAACAAAACGTTTGAAATAATAACTCTCCGAAATAGGATAAGATCATCCTAATTTATTTTCCTATTTAAGCAAAACTTTAAAATAATAATTTTTTCTAAAATAATAATATTGATGTTTGCATCTTCCACATCATTTCATCCCTCTTAGATACCAAGTTTGTCCTCAAGGTCGAACTTAAGTTATTCCTGGATCACCTATAGTTTCGTCTTCTTGCTCTCTATTTGAATTCCGTGCCTATCTAAAAAAGCTTTTTACACTTATGCCCCGTCAAATAAAATTTTTCCCAATTAAAACACAGTCCTTTGGTTCTTTCTGTCATTTTCGCTCTCTCTAGTCATTTGAAAATTAATTTTCGCTTGCTGCTCGATCTGTTGGCTGCCTAAGCGGTTGGGTTCCCTCCTCCATTTACCATTTTATTATTTTGAATACCTGTAGAGATAGCACTGCTGATTGTTGATTTTGGAGTTGTCCATTCCACTGAAATTCTGGTGTTGCTAGGTTGTAAACACTGTTTTTTTCTTTCTACAACCTTTGTGATGTTCATGGCAATTCCCAAATTTCCTGGTTGTTGCATCTCCACCTCAATTCTAAGGCTCTTTACCAGTCCCGTTGTGAATAAATTCACTTGTTGGAGAGGGTTGAAATCGGTGGTCCTTGCTAACAAGGATTGGAATTGCAATTGATACTCCTCCATTGACGCTGTTTGCTTCAAATTAGCTAGTTCTCATAGAGGATTATTAGTCATGGGTGGTCTGAATTTGACATTGCAATGCTCCTTAAAACTCTCCCCAATCTAACTTCGTTTCTTCCTGTTCCACTTGACAAAACGATAATGGGCTTCTCCCACAAGATGGAAAACTGTGAATCCCACCTTATCTACTTCTGGAGTTCCCTGGCTTCGAAAGCATTGTTCACATCTTCTCAACCAAATCAGTGGCCCCTCCAACCTGTAAAGGATGGAGACTCCAACTCAGAGTACTGCAGCATTAGTTGAACCCTAGTTTGTTCTTCAATCTGCTGCTCTGAATAGTTGTGGCTACTTTGGGTGTCACGGCTAGAGCTGAGAACTCGATTCGTTCCTGTCCCCTTCCTGGGTTCTTGAACATAGTGTGTGAGTTTTTCCATTTACTCCTCTAATAACTTTTCCCCCAAAGTCGTGCTACATAAAAGCATCAAGCTTGCTCTGTAGACTCTTTGAGTCACCCATGAAACCAAGCTTTAATACCAAGTTGATGTGGGGTTTAGCGTAGGATCTAGTCACGGGTCGACTCACAAAGAAGTTCTCTCTCTTCTTCGCTTACTAGTATCCACTTCGTTTCTAAGTTTACCTATGCTATATGAATATAGAGAGAGAGCTTCCCTTGGCAGACTCTCTTAAGATTTTCTGATAGTTTTTTTTTTTTTTGGCCATCTTATTCAATAGAAACATGCCCTTTAAATAGACATTACAGCAGTAGAGATATTAGGAACCTTAATAGGATAAAATCCTTCTAATTTAGTTTCCTATTAAAACAGAACTTCTGAAATAATAACTTCCCTTAATAGGATATGATCCTTTCAATTTATTTTTCTATTTAGAAAAAACTTGGAAATAATAATTTTTTCCTAAATAATAATGTTGTCTTTTGCATACACTTCGCATATTAACTTTTGGGTCTTGTATTTTCCTTCCTTTCTCATTCCTGTGTGTTCTTAATGCTAGTTTATAATATTAATAACCACAAGCAGGTTTTTAAATATACTGTAATAAATTTATCTATTTGTGGAGCGACAACTTTTAGCTGGACTATCATCAGGTTGTTCAATTCAGAAACAATCTTGTCGTAGTTGTATGCATTTCTTTTCCTTGTCCAATTTTCCTTCTTTTCTTGTCATGGTTGTGAAGGTGTCTCTGTTAGTAGCTTTGTTTTTAAACTCTTTTACTTGAAAATGTATAGTGATCTGTTAAGCAGGCTCTCTGACTCTTTCTTGATCCATAAGTTCTACAGGCTACCAGACATTTCATCCCCATCTGTTAATGATTAAATCATTTCATTCAAAATTATTTTGTTCACTTCTTTATATAATTTTGAGTAATCTTTATAGCAAGGGCTACCTTTGGGCCAGCAAATATCACCATTACACAAGCCTTTTCAATCACCTCAACATTTGCCACCGAATCAAGTATACCTTCAGGTAACATCTTTTCTGCGGACACAAATTTACTACACGAGTCAACCATGGACTCCTCTAACTGTTGGTCAAACACTGTTTACCCAGGCACTTACATCGCAGCATACAATTGGTGCCAGCGGATCCTTGTCTACTTCTCAACCGCAGCTCTCTCAGGGCATACCATCCAATGCAGCACAACAAGCACCTGTGAATATCAACTTGCCATCCCATAGCCTTCCTTCTGTTCAAAATATTCAGCAATTGCCATCATCTATGCAGCAGCATTTGCTTCAACCTCATCAGCAGTCACCCTCTCAGTTGGCTCAGATGCTGTCACAACAGACACAAACTCTACAAGCAAGTTTTCAGTCGTCCCAGCAGGCATTTTCCCAGTTGCAGCAACAACTTCAAATGATGCAACCTCCAAATCAGAATTTGCCACTGCAGAGTTCTCAGGTTACTAGACCACAGGTATCCATTGATAGAAAAATACAAAAACTTAGATGCTTTTAAGCTTGAAGAAGAGCTTGCTAAAACAATGAAGAGCAAATAACATTAATTGGGTAATTTATGGCTCAGCGACTATTCCATTAAAAAGAAAAAGTCTTATGTAATTGGTAATATAGGACACATGGCAATAGCTGGAGCTGCTGTTTTACATTTTTCTGTAAAAGTATAGTATTGCTTGCTTTAAAAAAATGGTTGGCTACTAGGCAAATTGAGTCTGCAAAGAGTGTTTGCCTAATTCTTTTAATTATAGTATGAGTTGAACTTCATATTAGTCTGAATCAATAATGACGTGTTCTATTTCTAATTTATTTGCCAATGCCACTTGTCTGGTTGTTAGTAAGCTATTACTGGCTTGTTAGGTGATTTTATGTTGTCATTTAGCTTGTTGTCCTGTTTTCTAGATTTGAAGTTTCTGTATTACCTTTTGAAAGTTCTTTCACATTTCCTGCGTTCTCATTCTCAGTGGCCTGGAGTTGCACCACAGACTATTGCTGGTAATCCCAGTACTACATTGCCTGCAGATATGCCTCCTACTTCTGCTTCGTCAACAGCTGTTATGAGCCAGGCAGTTCCACCAAAATGTTTTTGGACAGAGCATTTCTCCCCTGAGGGATTCAAGTATTATTACAACAGTGTCACTCGTGAAAGTCGGGTGGGTTAATAATCGCTACCAGACTCTGCTGTTTACCCATTATCTTTCAGCTATGTGATAAAAGTCTTTCTGTGGACAGTGGGAGAAACCTGAGGAGTTGACATCTCAGGAGCAACAACAATCACAGCAGCAACTGCTACAAAAGCCTTCAGTTCAGCAGCCTCAGACATTGTCAAATCCTCAGGTTGTACCTACCTTGCAAATGGCACAAGCAGCACAAGTGCCTTTTCAGACACAACTCCAAACGCAGTTCCATCATCAACAGCAACTGCAACAACCTTCGTTTTCTTCATTGGTCAGTGACTACATCACTCTTATTCTTTGTTCTCTTCCCACTTTCTTATGTGTAAGTTATTATTTACCTTTCTGGATGTAAGGTTGAAAGATGCTTGGGGTAACAACTCAAAATGAGATATTCCTCTTTTAGTTCTAATGCAGGGTTGTGTCAAATGTCTAGAGTTGATAGTCTACTGGCACTGGTGGTGGTGTATCATGCATTTTTTGCTTCTACATCTTTGTATAATTCCTATGCCTTATTTTAATCAATTTGTTTCTTGATGATTGTGGCTCTGCAGGAACATGGTTATGCTCACTTACCTGCAGCTTCCATTTCTGGCAATGATCCAATCCGTTTCCAGGTATCTGATGTTAGTTCATTAACTCTAGCTACACCTGTTTGTAGCTAAATCATTTATGCTGTTGGGTTTTCAGGCTGCTCAGGAATCAATATGGAAGAATAAGCCTGCAGGTTCTTAGACCTCTCTCTGCCTTCGACTTATATTTGATTTCAGTTTGATCAAATGCCAATTTTATCAGAAATATAAGAGTTTGTTGATCACCATTTTGTTTAAGCCAAAAAAATAGTCTTCATAAAATTGGGCTAGCTATGTTTTTGGGTTAGAGTGACTGATAGGTGGGATCAATTTCAAAGCAAAAATTGACTTGACATTGTTTGACCTCATTGTCTGATTGGTAGTCCACTTTGATGATACTACTAGTTCTTTGCACTGTGATGTTAAAACTGGAATTTGCTTTGATATGGTTCACCATTGTTGAGACATGGGTGGACTCTTCTTTGGCAAATTTTGTTGTTTCGTATAAATCTTCATGCATAGTTGATCTTACATCTCATAGCATTTTCACTCCTTATGTGATTATGGTCTAATTACCTGCAGGAACTTGAAGGAGATCAATCCCTGGCCCAAAAGAAAATGAAAAAAAAAAAAGAAGGGGGGAAAACATATAGGAGATCCTGCTCGAGCACTAGGTGGAAAGGATGGTGGCCAATCCAACCGCGGGTGAGGCAAGGACAGGAAGCTGTAAACTAGAGTTGAAGCTCATGTGTATAACACCCAAAGGGTTTCTTATGCCTTAGTCTGTCCCTATTAACAATGGGATTTATCCGTCCCACGCTACCTGGTTAGCAAATCAAATTGTGCCATTACTTAAAAAAGCACTCATAAGAATGTATTCACTATTTATGGTTCGTATTGTAACATAAGGTGGTTAGATTACAAACTTGTCGAGTACACATTCAGACTCGTACAGAGTCGATCGCTCTTTCCTTGATTTCCTTAATGAAATGTGTGCCAGGCTAACTACGGCAAATATGACACTTTGAATTTTATTGTTTTTGGAGTAAAAGAGAGAGAGAGGGAGAGAGGTTCTGCATTAGGGTTAAACTTCTCATTAGCAAGCCATTACAAGGAAAAGCGTGGCATTTTCCGGCACACAAGTCAAGGATAGTAATTATAATATAATATATATATATATATAACCTTGCTAATCTCCATTCGATGAGGCAATCTTGCGTTAGTAAGACTCTTAATTAGTAACCCTGCAGTTCCTGCGTATTTGACCCTCATTACCTGTCAACGGCTGTAGACTTCCCATCCTCATCATTGAATTCTTGAACTCCTCAAAGAACAACAAAGGGTTCTCCACGTATGACTCCACAATCTCTCGTGTTTGATCGTTGTCAGTAACCAGAGTCTGGTCCGAAGGAAGCAAACCCTCTCCTGAAATAAGATTGACATAGTACTGGTTGTCGAAAGTATTAGGAGTCACCAAGTCCAACTGTGCTAGCGTTTGGGTACTGGCAGATTGTGTGCATAGCTGTCTCAGTGACTGGATGAACCCCAAGTTAATAGCTGGGTCTCCCGAGTAGGCAGCGCCTTGTAGCCTAGAGCTAAAACTAGAACATCTAGCTTTCCCTATCGTATGAGCCCCTGCCAAAGTACATAATGTATCTCAGTCAATGTAGTTATTACTTACGTGTATTATCATATCATAAAAGGAAAATAAAAGTTTTTAAGAGAGAGCATATTGCGATCACCAGAGAGTGCAACCACATCATTTAGTGTGAGGCCAAGGTTCTGAAATTTAGAAATCAGTATCGCGACAGTAGAGTTGGGAGCGGGAATATTGCTGTTGGCTGCATCTTTGCTTGCGCTTAGACTGTCTCGCCTTCCCATTTCCACTTGCCAACTTGGGCCACCTGACTGCACACCACCAAACGTAGGGCTACAGTACTCAGTCGCATATAATAAAATAATAATAGACCGAGAGGTTATTGATTACGTACTAAAGCGACAGAATCTCTAGCAACAATTGCCAGGATATCAGCACAAGAAACAGTCTCTGGACACACAGATTCCAGGGCAGACTTGATACTGTCAATCACTTCGAACCCTCTCAACGAGTTCAGATTTGGTGGTGCTGTTTTTTCACCTACGAAGTTTGCACTGTCGTCCAGCAAAACCGAAGCATCACAACCCTGCAACGTTACATCTATCATTTAGCATCAAGTCTGACATAGATGCACTAGCAACAGAAGAAATATTATAATCATCAGAAGGAGATGGCTTGCATTGACAAAACAATCATGGAAATGAAGACGAAGCAGAGAAGCTGCCATTCTGGGATCCTCGGATATTGCAGCTTCAACCAACGCGAAGATGATAGCTTCCGCCTCTGGACAGCTATGTTGATAAATTCCAAACTGCAATAACAAACCTATATCATCCGCGCAGGTTTCATTCACGGTTGTTGGTGTCCTGGCAAAGGCAAAGACAAGTTGAACCATCAAAAAATAGAAAGCTAAGCACATGGCCATGTTTATTTTTGGTGTGAAAGTACCACAAGCACTCTTTGGAAAATGTTTGTTTAAATAAAGATGGAAGGGAAGTGTTAAATTAGTAGCACTCTTGAGTTGTTGCATGTTGTTTAACTATTTCACTTTATATAGAAGTCTCGGGGGAAAAATGAGGGAGGAAGAAGTCTCATGTACTATTGAGGGCGGTTAGGATACAATATGTCATGACCAAGAAGGGGTCAAGTTTATTTGCATAAGCAGCATGTTCACAGTTACCTAATGTCATGTGTTTCTTCATGATTTCTAGGATTCAATTAGAACGATCAAAATTTTTCTTCCATTAATAAACGCCATAACTCTTTTAACTGAAACTTACTCTTCTGCTTCATCGACGAGACTTGAGTTCAAGTTTTTTTTTTTTTAATAATTAAGAAAACGTCCACTTGAGTGCATGTGCAATCGACGGATAGAGAATTAAAGCCTCATTTCTAGGTTTTGGATGTTGAGGGCTGCAGCATTGAACGTATCTTTAGGGAACTCCTTACTTACTGGAGGGCCTTTTTCAGTGTCCCATTGTCACGGTAACTCACAGGTGGACTAGGACTGCATTATAGGAATAGGATGAATAGTGAATATGGAATTCAAGCTGCCTAAGATTGTATCTTACACTTATCTCACATAAAAGGCCAACTGATGACTACTGTTGGATTGATCCTTCTTTTATTCTAGGCAAAGGTCAAGTAAAACGAACGAAGTTTCGGCCATCACTGCAGTTGTAGGAGATTTAGAGTTTAGGCTCATCTCAACAGGTTCCCCTTCCAATTAAGGCTTGTCTTGTAGTCTCCTTTCCATATTAAAAAAAGAAAAGCTTAATTGGGAGGGTCCAAGCAATTCAAATGGAAAAGAGCAAAAATACTGGGGGTATAAGATGACTTTACGATAATGAATATGAATATGTTAGAATATCTATGTAGCCCAACAGGTAGATAATGGGAACCTAATAACACAAAATGAGTCAGATCTTATAACTAGCAACGGTATACATATTTTTTGCAACTATACAGAGATTTAATGTCCATGGCATTCTAAATATAGGCTCTTACTGCCATTACAAGGGCCTCCTAATTTTTTTGTTCTTTCCAAGGTTGGTATAATACAATAGTAGTAGAGACAACTATCCCCTCTCATATTAAAATTTCTTAAAGTAGGATAGATCGATAAAACAAGAAATGTGATTTATAAGTATATGGTGATTTAAAGATGAGATAGATAGATAATTATAGTTATACCCATTTTAGGTCTTGTTGGTTTATATCTTACAATCAATCGGTTAAATGTATATTTGTGACATATTTTATGAAAGGCATTATTTAGTTTATGCATATTTATCTAATTAATTAATATATAAGATAAAGTCTATGAAATAAATATATTGTGCAATTGAAATTATAATGAAATCATAATTATGATATTCAAATTACATTTTTGTATTATTTCTAAATTATTACTATTTATTACTCTATTCAAACTAGACATTAATAAAGTGAAAAGATTAGTATATGTTTTTTTTTTTTTCCTTTATGAAAGAAGTGGTTCATCTTATAAACTAAAATATATAGATATTTAAACAAAAATGTGAGTCCTTATTAGAGAATAAGTTTATTAATGATAAGTCCATATGGAAGAATACTTGTGTGTTTATAGAAATACTCATTTTAATGATTGTATAAATAATCCTTATACTGGAGATCTTCAAGACATCTCATATAAGAATTGTTATCTTTTGATACTACTTATGATTTATTTCAATAAAGGATATATTACTTGGTAGCCATTGAATATAACATGAACTATATAGGGATAGTAGAGTGATTAATATATGATCCATCACCCTAAAATGATTAAGGAAAATGTTCCATTATTCTTAATTATTCTTGATTTAAGAAATTTTTAGTCAATATCAAATAACATTTTGAAATTTTTTTTCAAAACTTCATTAGCAAAATTAATTACTAATGGTAAAAAACCGATATGATTGGACTCCAATAGAACAGATAATAATTCCATATTCAATGTCTAATCAAAAAATTATATAATAAAATAATTAAATTATATAGGACTTGAAAAACTTTACATTTTTAATATTTGAGTGGACGATATGTTTTTAGAAGTCAATCTTGATTTATAATAATAATTTTTTTAATTAGAAAATTAAAGATAAATTAAAATAAATTTTAATTTAGCAATTCGAATTATGAATTAGAATTGTAATTTATGATTATTGTTAATATATTAAAAACTTAATGGGTTATAAATGAAGATCAACTAAGGAAAGTAAAATTAATTAATTTGAACTTAATTGTAAAATTTTAGAAATTTCAAGGATGGCATATATGAATATCTAATTTTATTAAAATTAAATATAATTACAATTAAATTCAAAATATTATTTTCTCTTATATAATTGAAAAAATATCAAATAAGTTAGCACTTCTCATTTGTTTCATTTAAAAAATTGAGTTTCTTTAAAGATGATTCATGGTTATTGTTAGAGGCTGGACATACATTCAGATCAAGTAGTTCATACCAATATAAACTAAATTTCAAAATATGGTATGAAATTATATTCACAATTTATTATGATTTGATTTAATTTTGTTATAGAATAAAATAATTTTGACTTATGGAAATTGAATTTTTGTTATACCTATCGCTACATGATATGATCGCATTCCCAACAGGTTTGAGTGCTTAAAACATAAGAAAAAGAAAGATGATAATAATGAGAAATGGAATTAGATTGTTCAAAATTTGCATATGTTTGCTATCTAAAAATGCTATGTGCTCAAGAGCAAGAAGTGCTTATACTGCAGAAAGTAATTATTAAAATATCTTATATCTACCTTTTTGTTTAGGTAAACAACTCAATATCTAATCTTTATATAAAAGTGCTATCACTACTTTAAAACAACTTATAACAATATAATACAAAATATTTCAAAATCATCCTTGTATAAAAATCCTCAAAAAATTTGTCTAGTGATATAAAGGTAAAAGATGTTATCATATCCAACTTGGATCCAATATTTAAGATTTATATTTTATTAACAGTAGTATAACGAAGTTTTTATAATTTTAACTTAGATTAAGTTGATGGTATTATAATAGAAAGCTTTTTGTATTTGCTTTGAGAAAATTAATAAAATCTATAATTCATTTTAAGAGACTTAAAAGATTAATGAGGTCCAAAGAACTTAAGCATTCTTAACATCTAAAGATCTAAAGGAACATGTTGGTATACAAAATGAAAATTAAATGATATGCATTTATGTTCTTAATTAAACAATTGAATAAGATGGACTATCAATAGGAATCTTGCCATTGAGTACAATTTTGGAATGTGTGTATATATAGGTTAAAAATTAGTCCATCACAGTATCTTGGTCTTATTACATAAGATATGTATGTCATTTCCAGCTTAATGTTAGTACTAAATCTTTTAGATCATGAGGATATATCCTTAAAACTGAAGGAAAGAAGTAATAGCATGTTTAGTATCACTTTTCGTTTTTGTTTTTGATTTTTATTTTTGTGTATTTATATTGATTTTGTATATTTTTTTGAGATTCTATGCTGTATTAGTTTATTGTCTTTTTCAGTTTCTGTGTTATTTTTATTGGTTTCTATGTTTAGAAAAATAAGAAATGAAAATTGAAAACGAAAATAATACCAAACATAGCCTTAAGTTACTTGTGCTTTTATTTTTATTTTATAATCTTAATGAGTAAAAGAACAACTAGGACAACATTCAATTATTGGTGCTTATGGTGACAGTGAAAAGTACTAAAGATGGCATTGAATTAATGGAATAAACCTAAGAAGAAGGAAATATTTAAGAAATAACACTTATAGATTTGATCAAGAAAGGGGTCCAGTTGAACTAAGAGAGGTTATAATCTATGTTTTGATAGCAAATTATTATTAATGGTCTTTATTTTTATATCTTAAAAGATAGTATTATAAAATTTATTCAAGTCAATACATTATTAGAATCAAGAGATACCTTGTAATGACTATAGAGAATAATAAGAGATCAAATTATCAAATCTACTTAAATGAAAGATAAAATCAAGATTAAGGAAATTCAAGGTATAACAAGTTTACAAATATAACTATAATCATTATTGTACTTATTATTTCATCATTTTTAATGTTTTATGATTCATTATGCATAAACATTTATTTTTTCAACTTAATGCATAAATATTTTTAATTATTAGAAGAAATTAAACTTTTGTTTTCAATGAAACCCTTCTTAACCTTTATAACACTTTTAGGGAATAATTTAAGATGTGTTTAAGAAAAATTTTTATTTAATAAATGGATTTGATGATTTGAAAAACTTATAGAAGTCCTAGAAATATGTTTTTTAGTACATTGGTCGATTAACCTAGCTTAGTGGTAGATAAATGTTAGGGTTTTTGGTACCTTAGTTGACCAATATATGGGTATGGTTGACTAAGGCTTCCTATAACTTATATAAATTTTACATAGTAAGTTTGTATCAAAATATTGATTAACACATTATTTGACTAGTGTAGTACATTAATCAATCAATATGTTTGTGTGGTCACTCAATATGGATTTAAATGCATCATTTTCTATATATTGAGTTTATATTATGATGTTTATCAATACATTAGTTGACTAATGCATAATAATGGTTGACTAATGTTATTGTTACTAGCCATTACAATAACTAGTTTTCATTTTTAATGACAATTTAGAGCTACTATGAGCATGAACATATAGTTTTTTTTAGTTGTTGGAAGGCTGAATGATAATTGGGTGATATAAAAACAAAATTAAAAGAGTTAAAAAAATTCGTTATGCATTTATTTATTGATATTTAATGATTTGATGCCTAAAGCATTAATTTGAGTAAACAAGGTTATTTTAGCTGTAAAATTATTAAAGGCCGCTTTCTTATGTATGATTGCTTCAAGAAGGCTAGTGGTTACTTCTTTTTTACCTTTACAAAAATTGTGAGATGGTTACTCTTTACTTAGGATAAACAAAATTGTTATAAGGAGATTCTTCTTCAATTAGTTAAAACAATAATTTAGTGAAATTTCAATAGAGATTTAGATAGTGGACATAAGTATAGATTATTTGTTGAATCACTATAAAATTGATTTGAAACTTCTCTTCCCCACAATCCTTACATTATTTATTTTTGTGTACCATATTTTAACACTAAATTTTCATTTTATATCATCATCGTATTGGAACTTCTTAAGTTACATCTTTAAGTAACCAAAACTTGTTTAATTTGTTAACTTTAAACCATCGGCTCTTTAGTGTTATTAAAGACCATATTAAAGTAGCTCTTTTATTGATATTTGAAATGAAATCTTTGAGAAAAGATCATAATAACTATCCAAATGCATTAGTTTCATTTAACCAAAAGAGTCAAAATATTAGTAAATCTTTCTTTGATAGAAATGATTATCCTATTGGAGAACTAGAATGAATGTAACCCTTACGATAAATTCACATTTATTAATCATTTCATTAACCCTAGATCATAATTTAATAGTAAACAAAACCTTAATATTCCCTATTAAAATATTCAATAATACTCTTCTTAACTCGTGATATTAAATCAATCAATAAATGTTATCTAATCCAATAAGATACTCTTAAAATAGAAATCGAAACTTAATATTATTAAAATGAGCATATATTAAATCTAAAAATACATTATGATATACTAACCTACCTAATACAGTCATTGAGGAGAAAATGCCACAACTAAAGAAAGTTTAACTACTATAATCTACCTCCTAAAAAATTAATGACAAAGAATAAGTTTCCTATTCAGTAAGGATAATTAGAATGCACCCATTAGACAACACACATAATTTATAGTTAAAGAAATATTTATTCATGCATAATTCATATTTAAACACACAAATAACAAATTCGCTAACATAATCAGTCATACTATAGCATGTAACAATTATAAGCATTTTTTAAAACCTTACTTAGTTAGTAAAGTCATACTCAATGGTCTGTCACTTGGTCTCATCATCACAATTTGCTAAAACCAATCTAGTGTATAACAAATAATGCATAGGGTATTCCTTACTTTTAGAATATCATGGCACTATCCTAGGGTCTAACATAATACATAAGATATTTCCTATTCTTGGAATACCCTAGCATTTGTTTCATAGACAGGTGCTAACAATAAATCACAATCTCATATTTCATATTTATATTAACATAACTAATCATTGAATATATCTCATCCTAGGCAAGCCACTAATTCTTTAACTCTTTCTTTTACCAAATAAGCCATAATTCATTCCAAACATTCATCTCAATAAGTAGCTCTCATAGCTTACCATATTCATAAATGTCAAATTCTCATGCTTCTCATAATTTATACAAGTACATTACTTAATCACATAGTAGAAAATTCCTCAATCCACAAACAACCATCACAATATTCAAGTAACAACCAACATTTATAATATGTATATAATAATTAAGTACATATACAAGCACACACCAACTACCACTTGCGTGGTATCCACAATAACCTAAGTTAGACACCATGTCCAAGCTACTAACCATTTATTCTATTACCATGGCCTAAATAATATAAACTTTTATAAACAAAAATTTTAAAATAAAAATGAAAAATATCATGCTCCATCTCTCTCCCATTTAATTTATTCTATTTTTAGATCTTATTTTTTTACTTAAAAATAAATCTAAAAATATTTGAATTAATTTGAACAAAAACCAATTTGAATTTATTATTAAAATACATGAAGATGCCTCCTTGCACCAAAAATATAAATAAAAAGGTGTAGTATAAGGTAATATTCCTAATTATAGCACAAATAGTAAAGAAATCTGCAATATGGCTTAAGGGAAGAAATCTATCTTCTTTTCTGAGAATAACAAATTGTTGAAATATGTTATTGATCCTCTTATCTAGTGCTAAAAATATAAGGGACATGAATTACCACTATTAGATAACTGTAGAAGATAAAGAATTAATAAAAAGCTATAGTATTTTATATGTGATGATTTATCACTAACACAAAGATGGAAGATAGCAACCCATGATCATAATTAACAATGATGGCCTAGTAAAGTAGACATATCAAAGCAAAAAAATGAAAAAGAAATTGGAGACAAGAACTAGACAACATCCATTTGGCTTAATTTTTTGCTTTCAACTTAATTTCACATTCCGTAAAACTAACATAACCCAAAAATTTAAAACATAAATTACATCAATACCAATAATGTGTAACAAAGGGGGAAAATCCCTAATATAAGATTTAAAAACTCAAATATATTTTTTAATGAATTTGTGATTGGCAAGTAAAGCGACCACCTTATCTCTTGGAAATATACTGTATTTGGCCAACACCCATGTAAAAAATAGAGCTTTCAAAGTCTTCACTAAAGGAACCATCTCCTATGAAGTTGACGATCCAAACACATCAACAAAATAGCAATTTTCATAAAATTTGACAAAGACTCCCTCAACTCCCAATTATCTTGGATGCTCCTTAAATACTAAAGATTTTTAAATCGTCTTTATTATAAACCAACTGCTCCTTGATTCTCCTCTCTTACTATTAACACAAAGCAGTCTCCCTATCCCACCCTTTAGTGGTCTCCTCCATTAATGACATCACAACCAGAGAGGCAAATTTCAAGTTTAATGTTTCACTAATGATAGCAGTGGCTAAAGAGGGTTTTAGGTTGAATATTCAAAATAATGATCCTTTTATTCGCCTTATATTTCATATTTGTAGTATTTAGGTTGTATGGTATTATTCATCCAATTCCAAATAAAAGGCCTATGCTATTTTAAATTAGAGCACCTTTTATTGAATAGTGATTTAGGCCTTATACTATCCATACATGTGGGTTGATTTACATAAACTTTTATGGTTTCCATTATTGAAATTCTAATTTTAAGGATATAGTAATGAAATTATTGACAATGGTTGAAAGTGTTGACTTATGAGAAATTGTCTGTAATAGGCCTTCCATTCATGTTAAAATTATAGATGATTAAAAAGTTCATAAACTAAAGGAAAAATGGGATCCCTAAAATAAGTAATTAGTGTCATTGAATAGCAAGTTTGTTCACTTTTTATTTTATATATTATGAAGAAATGAATTTAGTAGAGTTTTTATATGTGAAATAATTCATAAAATTTAGAATATGTTAGACATCACTCACGAAGACACATATCAAGTTAAGGAAAGTAAAGTAAGTGCGATTAACCATGAATATGAATTATTTCATATGAAATACAATGGAAGTATTTCTGATATGTATACTAGATTTATTAACATTATCAATGCTTTTAAAGGCCTAAAAGATATATACTAATTTTGAAATAGTAAGCAAATTGTTTACTTTTCTTTCAAATTCTTAAAAATCTAACGTGATTGATATTTAAGAACCAAAAGACTTAAATATGCTACCATAGGAGGAAATTATTAGATCTCTTCTCACTTATAAAATGAGACTTAAGAAAACACAAGAAGAAGAGATGGAACTCATAAGATAGAACTTAGTTTTCAAGACATCAAAAGAGGAGTCAAGTAATGATTAAGAGAGATCCTTAAGGGGAAGTAAAAGGAAGACGTTGCTCTTATCACTAAAATATTAAAAAAGTTTCTAAAAAGGATGAAGTTCCTCAGGAAAAAAGATTTTGAGTAATGTAAGATGGATGTTAAATTTAAATCATCTACCACCATGTACTTTATATCAAAGTCATTTTGACCCAAAGATTAAAGTCATTATTAAAAAAGGTTGGCTAATTTTGAGGGACATATAGAGCCTTTGAACTAAACTTTAGAATGTGATTGTTTAGGTACAATTGCTAGATACTAGTAGCTTATGGATAACAATAATCAAATAGATTAAATCTTTTCTCAATACTTTGATTCTTATACACTTGTTACAACCTTGCAAAATTTTTAGGCTATTAAATAGGAAATAAAAATTTTGATATTTTAATTGAATGTAATCTTTATAGTGCTTATTTGTTTATATAAGAGATTCTTTTTATACCTACATCATGATAATAAAGTGCAAAAATTGTTTGTAGATGTTGGATCTCACATTCATTAGAATAAAATTGAAATCTAAACATTAAGTCATATGTCACTTGAATGCTCCATCTTAATAAAACTTAGCTTTACTCAAAGAACTCTTTTTTCTTCATGAATTTAACTATTTTCTGCTTGACATCAGATTGAAATGTCAAAGAACTCTTTTTTCTTCATGAATTTAACTATTTTCCACTTGACATTAGGTTGAAATGGTTATGTATTGATATCTAGCACTTGTGTAGTCATTAACTTATTGAAGGCTGATTAGATTGTCACATCCTTACATTGGGATCATGTCAACTGCTACCTAGGACGAAACTCATAAGTTTGTTATGATACTTTTATATTCCTATCTCTAGTTATGTTACTTATCTACTTCTTAAAATAAAGATGCAAACATGCTACTACATCACTTGAATTCAGTTGTAATATAAACCATAGTTGAGCCAAAGTCATCTATATGGTGGAAATCACATGAGAAAAGGAGAAACATATAAATGAAAAATGAATCATTATGGTCTAAGACATCAAGCTTCAGTAGATGCCCTCACAAATTGATCTAAACCATGAAAACTTAGAGGACTGTTGAGTTTACTTGATGATGATCACAAATTGTTTGAAAAGAAACATATTTTTGATTTAAAATGTAAACTAGATTGAAATAAAAAAGAAATAACCAGTATGAACCCAAATTATCATTCTTATCAGTGTTTCCAAACACACAAACAAGTTTATAATGAGTATAAGCAAACCAAAACATATTACTGGTTTGAGGTATAGGAGATATAGTCAACATTTTTTGTAGATCTTGTTGTAAATTATCACCAAATAATAAATTCTTAACTATTTAACTATGCAGTAGGGTGAATTAGAGTCAAATCTATAGAGAGTTAGGGTGAACTTGAGCTATTTCTATTGTTACGTAAAAGGAAAATAAAAAGAAATAAAAACCCTTGAAATTTTTTAAATTTAAAATAAATATAAAAAGTACTTGACAAAATCAAAACAAATAAGCAAGAATGAAAAATAGAAATAAACAGATAACAATAAGAGAAAGTTGAGCGGAAGTTATTTCTAGGATTTAAAGCCTACAATGATCATCGAAAATATAAAGATTGTATTTTACCTAACATGTTAGCCTATTGACATAAATAAGCTCTTGTATCCTAAGTTCCTCCAATTTTAGATAAATCCTATATGATAGAAAATTTATTCCTAACCATACGATAACTAAGAACAAACTCTTTAGATTTAATGACACAACAACTTTAAGTACTAGGGAACAACTAGCCTAAGTAACAATCTCACAAGCTCAGATTATGTAACTTAGAGAATTGTAATCTTAGGTTAATTGGTTAACTTATTACTACTTATAGTATTTGTTGATGACAATTACAGATCAAAAGCATATACCTAGCAATTGAACTAGAAATCGTTAATAGGATAGCTAAACCTATAGGAAAATACCTAATTCATAGCATTTAACTTGAATTCCAATTCAGTCTTAACCTAAAACACAATTGTCAATGAAAATTAAGCCAATTCTCATAATCATAAACCCATTATCCCTTCAATATATTCTTACCTAATAGAAATTTAGCCTAACATATGGAAATAAACTAAAACAGAATAAAATGGCAAGATAACATATTGAAATACAAAATAAAGCTACTAAAATTGACAAGAAAACTATCTATTCAAATATAACCAAAGGTTCTTACAATATTCATGGATTAAAAAACCCAAAACCATCAAACATTTACATTAACTAAGAACAAGATATAGAAAAACATAAATAGCACTAATAAAGCACTAAAAAAAACTGTAAATGGAGCTTAACAGTACCTAAACATTAAAATAAATAAATTGAAATTGAAACAATAAAAAAACCTAACTTAAAACCATAAGAACATGAATAAAGACAAGAAAAATTAGGTGAAAGCTTAAAGAAAATGAAGAAAGCTATTGGTTGCTTGTTTCTGAGCTTTAGAACCCCTTTTATACCCTTTCCAATTAGGAAAAATATGAGGATGGATGAAAGACCTCCTTGCCCTTTTTATATTTTTACTAATAGTGTACTTAATAACAAGTTAATGTGTTTCAACGGTGGTTCGCTAAACCATAGTTAAAGGGCCTGGGTTGTGTCCTTTGACAGTAGTCAAGCAAAATCACTGTTGATTAGCTGCATACCACCACTAATAGTCCATATTGACATCTCTTACTCCATTTTTACGCCAACTCCAATTCTTTCCCAAACTTGGTGTTTTGTTCTAAAACTTGTGTCAAAAGATAAAATCTATCATTCAACATATAATGATATAAATTAAGCACTCTTATATCAAAAATAGGCATGCATTCATATGATTTCATATACTAAAACTTGACAAAATTCATCCATATCAATTTTCCTTAAAGTTCTTTTGGCTAATATCTGTATTTATAAGTTTGGTGTATAATCCTTGCATGGTATAGAAATTAAGCCATTAACAATTTAAGATAGTGCATTGATAACATAAAAAGAGAGAATAGTGTTGAATAGGAAAAACAATTGTTATATACTAAAGTACATCTACATAACATGTTCTATTTACAAAATATCCTAATATCCACTCCTTAAAGACAAAGATAAGTATGAAAGAAATGGTAAGAATGAGAAGATGACAATAAGAAAAAGTGAAGGTTCTTAAATAATTAACTTGGGATGACACAAGTTGTTTGGCTAATGATGATGATGAGGTACTCCCCGACCTTAGATCTTGTGATAGTGATGGTAACATTGAATTATCCTAGGTGAAAGTCATGAAAAGGAAGAAAACATCTTCCAAACTTAAAGAGACTCAAAAGAATTTAGATATATGCATAGGTAAGAATGAATCAAGAGTGAGTCATATAGCAATAAAGCATTGAAGAGCATGACTATTGTTCATAATCATAATTTATATCCGTAAAAGCATGAGAGTGAAACATTAAAGAAGGAGGTTAATACTATTAAGGACTCCTTATCTAAATTCTCCAAATGAAGTGAAAAATTAAAGAACATGCTAGTAACATAAAAGAATTCCAATAATAGGCACGAGATTGGATACACTTATGGAAGCACATCCAATACTAATATTACATTTTTATAAGATCAAACATTTTCATAATGAAGAATCTTAACCTAAGATGGAAAATGAGCATGTTGCATCATCATCTAAACATGCATATGAATCATTGTTAAATCAATTAAGTTTATAATATCTAATTCTGATGATGAAAAAATAATTTTAATATTATGATTTAATTTGTTTTTATTGTTAAAAATATAGATATCTGAATGATAAGCAAAAACATATATTAAAACTCAAAGAAGATATATTTTGATAAACATTAGAGTTTAAGAGAAATTGATATAAAGAGCAAAATAAAGGATGTGATCAAAATCAAGATGGTTGAGGATAAATAAGTCCCTTTTTTAATTCATTTTTCAATCATAGTTTTGAGCTTCTCAATGTTCTTAAGTGTTATTCATGTACGTGTGAATTGTATTTTGGTTAAATATTACATGATCATTTGTATTTAGATATTTTTATAGAATTTTTTCATGATCATTTACAAATTAGGTTTTTATATAGAGTGTTTCATTATCAAGAGAAAATTTGGTGAAATTTTTAAACGAAATCTTCTTGATATATTGAAATATTTTCAGAAAGTTTTTGGATGTGTTTTCATCAAGTTTTAATTAGAAAGACAATTTTGAAATGTTTGAAAAAGTTTGGAAATTATTTGAAAAGGTTTGGATTGCATATACTTTGATAAAGTGCATAAATTTGTATAAATCAATATATATTTTATTTTTGAGTTCAATTGAAAGGTACTTGTGTCTAACTTTAGGAAACTTATGGAACTTTTGGAGTCAAGTTATTATGAGAAAAGTGATCTTGAGGAGTTCGAAAAATTTGTGTGAACTAGTTTTCTAGTAAAAGTTTCAAGATGAGTATAAAGTATCATAGATTAAGACATTTTCAGTTTTTCGTTTTAACTGATGAGTCTTGATTAATAAAATCTTTATAGGGAACATTTGAAACTTGGTTGATTTTTTTTTTTTATACATAAGAATTGGATTTGGAAGGTTTGTGTATGGATTGACAAATCTGCAGAATTTGAAAACAAGTATGTAGATTGAATGGTCAACCAATTCCTTGATAAGTGATCAACTACTGCAAAAATTAAGCAGACTAGTCAATCAATTTGTCGGTGTGATCAACCAATAATTAATCGGAAGGTTTAAGCTAGTGGTCGCCCAATTTGTATTATACATGAGTAGTAGTTAGTTCCAAATTAGTTCTAATAACATTTTAAGTGAGTAACGGTTAGAAAGTATATCTAATATACCATTAGAACATCTATTTATAGCCTTTCCAAGCTTAATATATTATTAAGCTTGGAAAGGCTATAAATAGATGTTCTAATGGCTTTTACCTCTTTAGATGATTTGGATGAGTTTTTCTTATGTTATAAAGTATTGAAAGCGTGAAAGAATTCTTTTGTGAGCATTTTGAGTTGCATTCATACACTAAGCTCTTATGCATTGTTTTTTATCATGCAAGATGCGGTAATTGTGTTTTTGGTTTTGATTTTAGCTTAAGTTGAGTTGGGGCTAAAGTATTGAGGTTTCTTTTGAGATTTTAGTTAAGGGTTAATCTTCACTCTAAAGTAAAATTTTATTGAGTTACTCTTTACCTATTGGAAGGTAAGATTGTTGGGTTTTTCTAAGATTGTTGAGTTTTTTTTCATCCTTAAAAGTAAGATTTTATGGCTATTATTCACCCTTAAATAAGATTGCAAAATGTTTCTCTTCACCTTGATAAAAAATATTAATTGTAAGGGTTTCTCTTCAGCTTAAATAAGATTGTGTTATAGTAAAATTTTTAACAAGTAGTTGGAGAGTGAACGTAGTTAAAGGGTTTTTACTAAACCACTATAAAAATTAGTTTGTGTATTCTCTCTTTCCTTAACTCTTTATATATGGTTGTTTGATTGTTTGTTTTTATCTTATTTCACTTGATTGAGAATTTAATTTGAATCGTATTAATTTATATTAGTATCATTATCATAATCATTCTAGTTTGAAGTTAGGGATTTCATGCTTCGAAAAGATTTGTTTAAGTTTAAAGTTTAGAAAATTTTAATCACCTAATTTATCCCCTTAGGTACCATATAGAGCTAACAATTGGTATCAAAGTTAATCTCACTTTGTGCATGTATTTTATAATGACATTAGTGAGAAAAGATTAAATATGACACACTTTAATGCATTGACATGTTCATATAGTTAAGAAGGGAAATTTGTAAGTAATTTTCTCTTTTTTAAGGAAATGATTTTTCATATTAAAATATCAGCATGAGATTTTTTTTCTTATAGCCAAAAGTATATATCTTTGGGAAATGATTTCAAATGGACCATTTATTCTAACAAAAATAGTTAATAGGTAAAAGGTTATGAAGTTAGAATAGAAATGAGATGTTAACGATAATGAACTTGTATGTTTAAATGATGATGCTATGCATATTGTATTTTTCACATTAGATAACAATATATTAAATGATGTTTCTATTTGTAAATAGGTTAACGAGATTTGGTGTAGATTGAAAATTATTCATAAAGGAATCAATAAAGTTCAAGAAGTAGAGAGTGATAATTTGGAAGAGGAAGAAGCACATATGTGCTTGATAGCCAATGACAATGATGAGGAACCCTTTTCCTCAAATTCTTCTAGTAGAAATAATGATTTTGATGATTTTGATGTTAATCTTTTATATGATGAATTAGTTAAATTTTAAGAAATCGTCAACTTAAGAAGGAAGAAACTTCCTTCCAAACATAGAGAGAAATTAAAACTTTTAGATGTGTTCATAGTTGATAATAAAAAGTTGAAAAATGAAATGCATAACATATTAGAGGCTAAGAGTGTAAAAATTGCCAACAATGATAATATGGATAAATTGTTACTTAAGAATGAGGCAATTAAAAAAGGGATCAATGCTCTTATAATCTTTGTCCAAATTCACTAAAAGAATTGAAAAAGTAAAATACATGCTTAGAGTCCAAAAGGCTTCAAATGATAGGCATGCCTTGAGTTTTTCTTATAGGAGTACATCTAATGCCAAAATAATTTTTGTGAGAGGAAAAAATTTGCATAATGAGTATTTGTCTAGATCATCATATGAGAATGTTCCATCATCTTCTAGATCTCAACCTAGAATAGATCATCATGCATTCATATATGGTACTAAGTCTAGAAATAAGAGGCAAAGTCATCTTATAAAGAATAAGAATAACTTCTATACGAATGCACAACCCTAACATTACTCATTTAGGACTCATGCAAAATATAGCGGTAAAACTTATATTCATATTCCTTATATATATGCATACAACACTAAGAGCATAGCATATTCAAATCTTAGGTCCTGCAGTAATCAAGGGAAGAATAGGCATAATTTTAGAGCCTCACATAAGATAAAATGGCATGATTCATTTTCATACCCCATATATGCATGAATACAATTATAGGAGGACACCTTACACACATTAAAGGCCTTATTATTATTCCATGAAAGCCCATTGTAAAAGAAAACTTTGAAGTGCATATGTATACAATCATAGGACTCATCATCATACGCATTTAACATGTTACTTTTGTAACTTAGATGGTTAAGTTATCCCTTTAGATTATAGTAGAGAAAGGTTTAAGATTTAACCCTAAAAAACCCAAATTCATATAGGTACCTAAAAGATATTAAATTTGTAAGTCAATATCAATTTGTATCAAATGGATATACATAATTGATATCACCTCTATTAATATCAAGTGAAGATTCAATAACGATATCTCCAGTAATTTCAATAGTGTTATCACATGAACTAAACAAGTACATTGTTGAATTAAGTCAGGAAGAAAACGACTTTAAAATTAGAGATACATAAAGGATGTATAAAATAGCCCTTATATTAATTCCCTTTGAGAATCTTAAATTTGAATTACTTATGTTAGGCAGGAAGATTTGTTATATATGTCTTGGTGGAGCTTTTGTATAAATAATGGTATCATTTTTTAAATTGGTACATGTTCTTGAAAGATGTTTTGTTATATGAAAAATTTTCCGTTATGTTAGAATATTTATTTTACAAAAAAAGGTGAGTTAGAAATTGACCCAACCATCCTCTAATGTCTAATGTCTTTTTTTTTAACACCAAATTGACCCAACCATCCTCCACCATATATCTCACATACAAATGACCTATGCATAAAATAGTTAGGCACACATAGTTTACTTTTACGAGATAAGTACCTATCATGCCTATAAAACTTACTAAATGCTCCATTTTCACATGCCAAATATACCTTAGCAAAGTCATTATCATTGGCATATAGTTTCTTCACATATTTAAATCTTAACAACTTTGTATTCAAAGAAGTAAGAAGAACAAACCTTTGAGATAATGCATTAGCAACCACATTCTCCTTACCTTGTTTATACTTAATGACATATGAAAAAGTCTCAATGAATTCCATCCATTTAGCATGAAATTTAGTCAACTAACCTTATCCTTTTTGTTGCCTTCAGGATTCATGGTCAGTGTGTAAGACAAACTTTTTAGGCTATAAGTAGTGTTTCCAAGTCTTCAATACCTTTACCAATGTATAAAGCTTCTTGTCATAAGTCAAGATAATTTAAGGTTTTCTAGCAAGTTTCTCATTAAAGTAGGTTATTGGCCTCTTTTCTTATATCAAAACAACTCTAATATCTATTCTTTTGACAGCACAATTATTCTCAAAGTCAAGTAATACTAACAAAGGTGCTGAACATAAACTTTCTTTAATAACCTTGAATACTCGCTTTTGTTCACCATCCTAACAAAATCCCATAAATTTCGTACTAATTTCAATAAGTGGTGTAGCAATTACGCTAAATTCCTTAACAGATCTACGATAGAAACTATCGAAACTATAAAACTTCTTACCTTAGTTATTGATTTAGATCTCAGCCATTCCTTAATTTCTTTCACCTTTTTCTCATTTACTTCAATACCTTTCGTACTAACAATATAACTAAGAAACATAATATTTTTCATGCAAAAAGTGTACTTTTTAAGGTTAAAATGCAATTTTCTCTTTTCTTGGCACATCAAACACACATCTTAAGTGATGAATATGTTCTTCTAAATTCTTACTATATACTAGTATATTATTAAAGTAAACAACAACAAATTTGCCTATGTATGCATGTAACACATGATTCATCATTATCATGAAAGTACTGCGTACATTAGTAAGACTAAATGATATAACTAACTACTCATATAAATCATACTTAGTCTTAAAGGCAATTTCCCATTAATCACCTTTCATTCAAATTTATGATGTCGACTTTCAAATCAACTTTGGAACATAAACAAGAACTATATAATGCATCTAGCACATCATCTAACTTAGGAATGTGATATCTATACTTTACTATTATGCTATTAATAGCTCTGCAATTAACACATTCGCCAAGTACTATCGTTCTTAGGCACTAAAAGCATTGGAACCATATATGAACTTATGATTCCATCTCATATCCCTTAGCCATCAACTTCTTCACTTGCTTTTGAAGCTCCTTTATCTTCTCAAATTGCTGCTATAGGTAAGTTTTTTAGGAATTATAGACCTTGGCATAAAATTAATTTGAAGTTCAACTCCTCTAATAGATGGTAGCCCACTAGGAACATCATAAATTAGCACATTAATGTATTTCTACAATAAAGAAACAATAACACTAAGAAGAGATGAGCTAAGTTTATTAATACTTAAATAAGCCTCTTTGTACAAAAGTACTTATAGGCTGGTTAGCATAAAAAACACTTCTAACAGTACTCCTCTTCGCATAATAAATCACTTGCCTCTTTGTTTTTCTCATCACTAACTTTTTTCCCCTTTAAACCTCACCATTTTCTTTTTTCCCCCCTCCCTGACTCTCTTTTATCTATTTCTCACTTTTTTTCTTCTCTCTCATACTTTTTTTTTCATAATTCCCTCTTTCTTTTTCTTCATTCTCTCTTCTCAATCTCAATTGGTCTTCCTAGACCTGTTTAGGTGTTAAAGGTACAAAAGTAATTGAATTGTTGTCTTTTATAAAGCTATTTCTATTCTTGAAACTATCACATTTGACTTTCCTATCATATTGCCATGGCCTCCACAAAAGAATGTGACCAGTTTACATAGATACTACATCACATTGCACCTCATCTTTATATCTTCTAATAAAAAAAACCAACACCTATTGTTCACCTCGTTCTTTCTATATTTATTAAGCCATTGAATTTGTGTGGCTTTGGATGCTTTATAGTAGGCAAACTTAACTTTTCTACAAGAGTAGAGTTAGCTATTTTAGTACAACTTCCTCCATTAATATTCATACTATATATCTTTTTATGAATATGGCATCTAGTATATTCTCCCTTTGTTGCTCTTTATCATCTTGCTTAATTTGAATACTTAATGCTCTTTCAGTACAATCAACTTACCTTTGACACCATACTTAACTCCACCATCACTAGAATCATCAAATGGTAACATAGATTCCTTTTCATCTTAATAATTCTCATTTTCGACATCTCCATCATCCTTCATGACCATAACCCTTTTATTTGGGTATTGAGATGTAATATGACATATTCCTAAACAATGAAAGCACTTAATATCTCTATTTCAAGAGAGATAAGAATCAATTCTACCTTTTCCTTTATTGTAGACATCTTCCTTAGCTTTAGATAGTTCAGCCTTTGTTTTAGAAGAACTCTTATCATCCTTTTTCGAACTAGGCCTATAAGAATTACTAGTAATAATGGGATTTTTTTAATACTCTTTTGCGTTTTAATTGCTTTTCTACCTTCATAATCATATGCACCATCTCTTCTAACCGTACATAATGCTTTAACTTCACCACATTAGCTATATCTTAATTCATGCCATTTAAAAACCTTACTATTGTTGCTTTGTGATGCTCCTCAACATTGACACAAATCATAGCTACTTCCATCTCCTTACAGTAATCTTCTATACTTTTTGAACATGGAGAAAAATTTTGCAATTTCTAATACAAATTTCTATAATAATGACTAGGAACAAACTCTTCTGCAAAAGAGCTTTCAATTTGTTCCAAGTATCTATACGGCGTTCTTAATTCCTTCTTCTATTAGTTACCAATTGTTCCCACCAATTGTGGGACTAGGCACATGTGTTTCACTCTTTAATTGGCTTTTCTCAATGCTATTCTCACACACTCTTGCCTTTTACCACTCTTTACTTCCTGATCAAGTTCTTTAAAGAACTAAACAAACTCAATCAAATTATTCAACCAAGTAAACGTGCAAAACCAATAGAAATAATGGTTAAGAGAAGAAGTACGACACACATCAAGAAAGAAGAAAAGAAATTTAATGAAACAAGGAGAATGACAATGATTCAATAGAACTAGATTTGCAAGAATAGGGATTTTTATTAGTTCCAATAACCATAATAACTTAAATTGATTGTAACTTGAAGAAATAGAGTGAGAATAATTTCTTGACAGATTTGTACAACTTTCTTTCCTTTCTTTCTTTTATTTTCTTTTCTTTGTATTTTATTCTTTTTTTTCAGTTAAAAGATAAAAAGATAACTAAGTGCACCTAAAATAAAAAGATGAAATTCAAGGAACACAAAGATTATACTAATCTGAATGTATAAACTAGAATTTGAATTGGATATCGCAATCATAAGAAACTAATGAAATAAAATGTAGTTTTTGTGTGTTTTTTTTAACAATATGGTTTTAGAGGTACAAAACAAGGAAGTGAAGAAAGAAGAACCCTAAGATATAAGAAAACCTGAATAAAAAAGAAGATAGAATCTATTTTAATTGAAACTTGAGGGAAAAAGAAGAAGATTCAATAAAAGGAATAAAGAGACACAAGAATCACGAAATTTTGAAGATGACATAAAACAAAAATCAAAAGACATAAAACTAAAGGATAATCAAATATGATTTAGAGCTTATCTCTAATACTGATTAATGTGAAGCCATATAGGAATAAAACGTAAAGTATTCTCAATTAATATTGAATCTCATCAAGAAAACTAAATCAAATTTATAAAAAGAACTGACCTGTTAATTATAAAGGATCAATAATCAAGTTCATAAAGGGTTTGAATGTTATGAAGAAAGAATTTTGTGATATGTTCAAAAATTCAATGAAGAACAAGGTAAAAAACACTCATAGTTCTAAAAAAAGTATGCAACTCAAATTTGTTTTATTACTTAAAACATGCCATTTATAAAGAGATTACATAGAAAACGTGAATAAACTTAATTCACAAGTATAACAAGAATTCTTGTTTCAATTAAGAATCCTAATCTCATAAGGAAAGTATTTTTAATGACTTTTTCTTAATTTGATTGTATTTACCATAACAAGTCTTAAACTGAATAGGAAACTATCAAACAATTATAAAAACTTATCAATCACGCTTTGGGCTTCATAATTTAAGAAAATTAAAATTTAATTATAATAAAATAAATTCTAGAACAATAAATGGGTAGTGATCCACAATATTAGCCCTAATATAATGGGCTTAGGTGTCCAAAACTTTTCCGGCATGAGTTTAGATCATGTTAGCTAGTACTTGGTCCTCTTTTAGGTTTATTAACCTTCTTAGATTGGTTTTCAACATGTTATTTGAAGCTTAGTTTACATATATGTCTTGAATCAAACCATTTAAAGCTTCTTTTAAACTTCTTTCCTCACTTTTGTAATTAGTCCATTAAGAATTTGTAATAGATCCTTTACTTGAGTTGATACATCTACATCATTCATTCATCAATACTATGTTATATGAGTCCTAGAATAATAATTTGAGCAAACAAAGATCATTATAGTTGTAAAACTCGTTTAGGGGCTATTTTTCTTATGTTTGATTGATTCAAGAATGCTAAGAGTTACTTTTCACTTTGAAAGAAGATCATTTAAAAGTTACTCTTTACTCGAGATAAATAAGAATTGAGAGACATAGAAAGTGAATGTAGGCATAAATTATTTTTTGAATCACTATAAAACCGATTTACAACTTTTCTTCTCTATATTCTTTATTTTATTCTTGTTTGTATGATTGATTTTAATAAATTGACATTCAAATCATCGTTGTGCTAAAACTTTTTAAATTGCATTTTTTAAGTAATGAAAACTTATTTAATTCACTAATTTGATTCACCCTCTCTCTTAAGGGCCATTAAGTACTTGAAAGTTTGCATCAAGTGATTGAGGATTGGACTTGTTGTAAAATACCATTGATCAAATTTTATTTTTAGTCTACGGACAAAGCATCTTTCAAAGTTTGCATGATGGTCAACGAATAACTTATGACAGTTGATCACGTATCTAAAAGAAACAAGAAATAGTGTAGTTAGAGTTAAATATTATTAATAGTATATATTTTATGGCAATAGCATGGGCAAATGAAAAGTTGGCTATATGAAGTTGATTTTAGTGTCGCTGGAGTGTGTCTGAGTTGCGACTCGATGGTTATTAACGCCTAAACTTCAAGTTTTTATGTTTACATGAGATATTATTCAAAGAAGTTCATATATCAGGAGAATCAATGTTCATATTTTTCCACATTCCAGCTATGGGTGGGGCCAAGAATAAAGGAAAAAGGAGGAAAGAAAAAAAAATCTTTTCTGTAATAAAGAATATTTCATACTAGTAGGGTATGAAGGGAAATGTTAAAGAAGGTTCTTTACATGTTCCTTGTTCCTTTATACGACGTTTTTCTTTTATAATTCACTTTATAGGACTTTATGATTTACATGTATTCATTCTTGATTTTGCAAAAAGAAAAAAAATTTAAAAAGCATTCTATCATATAAAGTTGGTGGAAATTAGAGATAATTTCTTTCTGTTTGTGAGAGGATGCAGTCACGAATCTTAATGTATAAATTAATAGGTCTAAAGATACTCCAAATTTTAAATCAACAGAAAAAAAATGGAAGTCAGTTTCCACAAATTATGGCTGACACTCAATTCTCGCTGGTATGTCAGAAACGCCGTGCTACGATTCCATCGATAGGTAACACATAGCAGATGTTTATTCGAAACCTAAGACCCTCTACTTCATTTATATAGTTTTAGAATACAATTTGAATAAATGCAAATTGTTCCAAATAATACATGTATGATTATTACACTATTAGTTCATGATATTACTTGAATTTTTTGAAAAAAAAAATTATTCAGAAGATCACGCTCGAGCTAGGCCTTTGAAAGGGTACTCATGACAAGTCTCTCTTTTTTTTTTCTGGGGAAAATGAACATTGTTTCTGATTTCCTTTACTTTCTACAAGTTCTCGCATATACTCATTCTCCTTATTTCCAAGAAAATAACAGCTTAAGCATTTGACTTCCTGAACGGATGTCCTTTTAATTGCACAGCTCAATTTTGGTAGATGACAGACGAAAAACATTGTGCCTTCTGACCAAAAATCACCGAATGGCTACACTTACATGCAAGCACATACATGTATAATTTTCTTTTTGTTTGTGCATACAAATCCATGCAGTCAGGTACTAAATGTGCATTTGTGCATGGGATATTTCATTGAGATAGTGTTAGGAATCAAATAATAGATACATTTGGTGTTGTAGGATTGGAAAGTGAACTTTGTTGATATCATCATACATACCTATATATATAAGAAACAGATAGGTAATCATTATAGATTCAAATAATTTTTGTAAGTTATAAAAATTATTGATTCATGTATAAAAACAATATAATCTCTATCAATTATGATAGTAATAAATTGAATATAGTGCTAAGTAGAGTCGATAACTGGATACAGTAACCGAGCTTCTTTAGGCGGTGTTGTCTCTTCGACTCTCAATGAGGTTAGGCATAATTTCAGTTAGTGCATGCCTTTAAATTGAAAGTAGTAGAGCATGCCATGTAAAATAGACTCAACTTCCCTAGCACAGACATTCCAACTCATATGGACAATTAAGGACCTCTAAGCTCAACAAGTTAACAAGCTCCAAAACAACCATGCCACCTCCAAATTAAAATTTCACCATCCCTTCAATCAAGAACTGCATACTACATACTACAAAAGGAACTGCACTGCACACTGCATTCCCTTACAAAACCAAGATGCTAAATGGTTTAACGAGTTAAAAAGTACTGAAGGAACAGAAGTTAATATAAACATGCTAAATGGTTTAAACCCTAATCCTGATGTTTGCTGGCAGCATACCTATACTCCTAACCCATGTCAATGCACGTGTCTTTTAACCAAAGAATGAGGGAAGGCAAAACAAAGAAACCCGAACTAAGTTTCAGGGAAGTTAAAAGAAAGAGAACACCCGATGATACGTACAAAACTAAATATATCATAGTAATTAGAGTGAAAAAAATAATAAAGAAAGAAAGAAATGTTAGAAATAATAAACATGGCTTTTCAATAATAAACTTGCTTTTTTTTTCCAACAAAGAAAGGGGACACAAAGAATGAACCCAACATAGCAACGACAGTCCCTAGATCCTCCCTAATAAGCTACTTAATTAAGAAACATGGTAGTCATTTTCAATCCATGAGATGAAACAGGCAAAGTGGGATTTACTTCAAACATACAACACCCACAAAATCAGTTAGAAACCTACATACCCGTAAGTAGCTAAATTAAAATATACACATCGCTGGAGGATCTACTTACTCCTCTTTAGGCTCCTTCCTCATGTGAGCAGGAACGATGTCTTGAAGAAGACCCTGGTCGTCACTAAACAATGAAGCTGAGGAAGGATTAATGGTCGACAGCCTCTCTTGAAGAAAAATCGAAGAGAGTGATGCGGGATTGAAGGTAGAAGCAGCACTTGTGCTAATGTGGAGGGAAGGTGATGAGCTATAGATGTAGGCATGTTGGTGTTGTTGATAGTGATGACGAGGATGTGGGACGACAGCAGCTCCAAAACCACTGGGATTAGACAAAATCCCGATACTTCCTCTAGGGGTTATCGGGCATGGATGTATGTGTTGTCCTTCGTAGGTTGTAACAACAATAGAAGGATCGTCCCGCGATCTCTCCACTGTTTTCTTCACACCACACCCTGCAGTAGTGCAACGATAGTAGCTCCTGCCACGTGACGACATATTTAACTCACAGACAGAAACTAGTTCTGGGTATTCTTATAAGACAAGTAACGAGAATACATATTGTAATTGTAGTAGCAGAGCAACAAACGTGAGGAACAAGATGACCGGTGTGAAAAGTTGGTACCTTGGGTAGGGACTGTTTTTAACAGCTTTCTGCCCGTACTTTCTCCATCTGTACCCGTCGTCAAGTTGATCAACTTCACTCTTTGTCATGAATGCAAATCTCGGCTCTCTTTGCTTTTTTTGGTTCTTCTTTTTGGGCTTCAACGAACTAAATCACAAAAGGTTACACTTTTAGCACTCACAAAGTGAAGCAACAACCAAATCAAATCAAACATTTGAAATACAACTCCAAAGGAACAACCCATCTTTTAATTCTTGTTTTGTTTCATTCGTTTTTCATTTTTCATCCAAAAGAGGGCGACTAACTTCAACAGAAACACGACATAATATTTAGAATCTTGTAACAAAAGACACCAATATATAGCATGCTAGGACAATAAAAACTCACTGCTTCTTGGTCTTATCTTGATCTTTCTCGCCTTCTTCTTCTTCATGAACTCCATCTAATTTATTACCATGTGCATTATTTCCAGCTTCATTAGAAGACGAAGAAATCGAAGACGAGTTAGGAGTGGCAGGATTGTTCAACACCTCCGATGACTCCGGTACATTAGACGACGTTGGAGAAGGTAATAATGGCTGTTGTTGTTGTTGTTGTGGGACAATCGGATTTTGGTACAATTCGAAAAAAGAAGAGCCAAAACCAGAGTGGATATCAAGCAAGTCCATGAAACCAAGCGACCCCTTTTGATCACCTCTATCTTGATCACAAGGAATCATGTCGAAGATGCTTGATGCTGTTCCTGTGGTTGCTGTTGTTATTGTTGATGATAAAGCAAAGCTACTGGGCATCTGTTCACTGATGAATGCAGAATTTGCCATATGATTCTCATTTTTTACCACTACTTGATGATGATCTCTTCTCTCCATATAGTAACAGCATATAATCACTGGTTAGTTCCCTCTAAAACTATCACAACATATTCTTCGTACCCTATCCAGCAAATCTATAACAAGAAGAAAGAGTGAGAGAGAAAGAGAGAGAGAGAGAGAGTTTGTGTGTGTGCGTGTATGTGTAAAAATGAGAACTTTTCGACCAAGGAAATAGAGTGCGTTTTGGTGTTTCGCCTTTTGAAGTGTGAAGAGATTTGGGGGTTGGGACTTTGGATAACAGCTAATTAGACTGGTGAGGTTTCCCATTGGGGGTGGTGACCGGCACTTGCCAGTTATAACCTGGGTACGGAAACAGGGGAATGGGGTCGGGCATTAAATGATAGGCGTCCTTCGGGCCCACATTCTCTTAACGCGTATATTTTGACTTGTTCGACCTGAAATGGAGGATTCTTTAGTTTTACTGTAGGATTGGGTGCATCTGATCAATGCTTCTCTTACGTGATTGCGACGTCAATTTTGCTGCCTGAAATTACTATAATATCCCAAAATCCCCAAATTTCGTATTATTACGTGGCAATGATTAGCAACTCAATAGTTTTTTTTTTGGTTAATGCATAAAAGTTATCCCTGTCTGTGTTAAAAGTAAAAACAACGCGAGTTTTGCTTCCTCACCAAATTTGTCTTTGTAGTAGGCTAACTCATCACTAAGTCAAAATATTATCATAACTTTTTACTATATTATTGTTGAGATTGATTTTTTCAATTTTTTATACATGTTTGTCACATATAATTGTATAACACTGTAAGTTTAATTTCTTATCTATCATACGAAGCAAAATATTATTTATTTTTATATGATTCGTATTTTCATAGGAACAAGAAATTCTAATTTTCTTAAATTTGTTGTATTCCCCGCATTTCAACTCGCAGTACGTGAAAGAACGAAATTACAATTTGATTTATGATATTAAATTCATCATAAATCTAAGTTTTGTCTTGCAATAAGTAAAAATGTTTACCTATCTTCTATTTTTAGATAAGTAAACATTTTTCTCAACCTGGCCCATTTGATATCTGATTTGAGGGCACATGATTAATTTATGGGCAGTTGGGTCATCGTCCGTACAGTAACTTGTAATTGTGAAAAGGGAAAAAATAGAAAGAGGTGAAGAGAGAAAGAGAGATAAATGTGGGATAAAAGTTTGTGGTACGTAAGATATAAAATTTGGTTCCTCGTCGCAACCATTTTCTAGTCCAACGCAGTCGCTTTCTTGGTCCGTCGAAGTTCATGTATCTCATCTTTTAAGATTAATTAGTCCAACGTTGTCGAGGTCCTGTGTTTTTATTTATTTATTTTGAATATTTTTTTTTTACATGCATTGTCTTTAATCATTTCGAAAGGAATAGGTCAATGGCAGTTAAGTTTTCATGAACGTCATAGAAGAAAAGAAAGAAAAATATTAATCGCGAAAAAGGATAAGAAACGAACGAACAATTCTTTTATAATATTGATTATAAGAAACAAATCTTCACAAGTTCGAAAGAATAATCTAAAAATTATTTACTAACTTACTCTAACAAATTAAGGCATTACTTACGGTGTGACTTGTAATGAAACTCTTATATATCAATTGAAACTCTATTTTCAATAATTCAAATTGACTAATTTTCATGTGAGCTACAAATTCATTAGAAAAAAGGATTAGATTGAATGACCAAAATGCATTATGTAAGTTTGTATCAACTCGTCTTATTTCCATGAAGAAAAGATACAAGTTCATTTACAAAGAGATTAAAATGAAAATTAATCAATGATTATAAATTAGAGATGTAATTTACTCTAAATAATGAATCCAATAATATATTACAATTATATAATCCTAATAATTATATAGAAGATATCTTGAAAATCTACAAATATCATGTGAATATGCAGCCTTAACATTTTCTTTTGAACATGTGTAAAAAGGTATTTAATTAGGGAGTAGAACGATATTGTTTATTTGATCCATTATGCTTCTGTCTTTTTCTAAAAGTAGAACGACACCTTAGCTAGCAGTACAACAATGCCATTTAGTGGAACCATTTATCTTTTGATATTGTAACATCCCTCATCAAATTGATGGGTACTGTCAAAAAAGTTGCAATTGGGTACACATTTTCTTTAAGTAAGAATTACCTAATGATTTATTATACGAATCTTAGACCATAAACAATCGAAAATTCAAATCTATGTAGGATAGAAATCCTTGTATCATCTTTAAATCATGTAAGAATTCGATCCTAACCAAAATCAGTCAATTAGAACTGTAGTTATAGTATTTATCAGGCATAGGTCACTCTAATAATTTCAAACTGGAGTTTTTAATAAAGAATAAAGGTAAGCAAAATTCCCTCAAAAGAAGAAAATCTCTCAATTTGATTTAAAGTATCAAAAAGTTTTACAAAGTGGTAGCTAATTATGTTTATATAGTCCTATCAATGCTAAATCCTAACTTAAGTACAAATTGTAAATTAAATAACAAAAGCACAAAGTTTTTTTGTCAGTACATGACCTTTAATAGTGGTTAAGTCAGTGATTAATGGCATTATTGTAATGGATTGTTGTTTCTCTGTCTTTGTTTAAGTCTATAACGGGGATTTTTGAACGTATAATGGTATCATTAAAGGGTGTCGTTGTGCTTCATTTCCTCTCTGTTTACAATGTTTCCTTGTATTCCATAACGGTGGTATCTTGCAAGCCATAACGATATCATTTTATCTAGTCATTTAGCTGTTGTCATTTTATCAAAACGTTGTTCCTTAGACTCAAACTCTTAAACTTGGCTTCTATTAGGTTATGTTGACTCCCGAAGGCCTGTCTCTTATCTAGAACACATAAATAGGTGATTAAACTTGGTGTATCCCTTTGATATCAGGAATGATTTCCTTCTCTTATATCCTTACAAATAATCTTTGAAGAGCTTCTTTCTCTCACTTGGCCTTAATTCTCATCATTGGTCTACCTATGTCCCTCCGGGATTTGGAATGATGGGTTAATATAGGTGTACACAAAACTTAATCACTATCATTTCCCCTTCTTCAAAAGAATTCATCCTTAAATCACCTACATCATACAATGACAAATCAACAACATTGAAAGTAGCACTCACATTACCTTATTCATTTGGCAAATCTATCTTGTATGTATTATCGTTGATCTACTCAAGCATTTAAAATGATCTATCTTTACGAGGTTGCAATTTAGAGTTCCACTACATAGGAAACCTATTCTTTCATATATGAACTGACATCCAATTAGCAGGTTCAAAAGTGACCTTCACACGTCCCTTATTCACTTTCCTTACATATTGTTCATTCATTTACTCTATATTATCTTGAACCTTTAAATGCAAATCCTTAACATAGTCAACCTTTTACTTTCCATCTCCATTAACTCATTCATTACTAGGTAAAGATAAAATATCTATAAGAGTCAATAGGTTAAAACCATGCACAACCTTAAATGGAGAATAATTAGGTAGTAGAATGAACAGTCCTATTATATGCAAACTCTACATGTGACAATGTTTCAAGTTCTTTTGAATAACATCACTTAATGGAGTAGTAAATATTCTATTAACTACTTCAATCTGCCCCATCTGTTTGAGGAAGGGTAATAGTAAAAAATAGTAGTTTGGTTCTTAACACATACTACATACACCAAAAATGACTTAAGAACTTAACGTCTCTATCACTGACTATAGTTATAAATAAATTATACCCGAACAATTTCCCTAAAGAATAAATCAACAATATGTTCACTGTTTATTTTCAGATAAGTAACGAAATGTGCTAGTTTACTAAATCTATCAAAAATAACAAAATACTATATTTGCCTCCTTGAGCTTTGGGTAAACTTAATACAAATTCCATTAAAATATCATCAAGGTTGGTTAGGTGGTGGTAACGATGTATATAGGCCATATGGCATCACTTTTGAATTTGCTTGCCTATAAGTTATGCATTTATTGTAGATAAACTATGCATCATGTTTCATATGAGGCTAATAAAAATTTTCATGCAATATGTCTAATGTATTTTACATACCATAATGTCCTAATAGTCCTCTCTCATGTATCTCTTTAACTAAAAGATCATGTAATGGAGATGTAGGTACACACCATTATCTTTCTTGAATAAATAACCTTCATGCCTATAATTCTCTCCATATGCAAACTTAGAATATGCATTCCACACTTAAACAAAATTAGAATTATTAGTATATAATTCC
>JAOXYD010000135.1:12604047-12618553 GCA_028565735.1 Pinacopodium congolense
TTGGTCATGAAATGTGACAATTTGACTATTTTCTTACTCTAATCTTTAGTTAATCTTCAATTCCTACAAATTAAAAATTAATAAACATTAATTGGACATTTCAACACTGAATTAAAGGTTATAATTTTCATGAAATGTGACAATTTGACTATTTTCTTACTCTAATCTTCAGTTAATCTTCAATTCCTACAAATTAAAAATTAATAAACATTAATTGGACATTTAAACACTGAATTAAAGGTTATAATTTAATAAATAATCAATAAAAACTCAATCAAATTGACCCCTAACATTGGTGTGTGTGAAGGCATGTGAATGTTTTAAGTCTGGAAGAACTTGAGAAGCTTTTAGTGGGTGTGGCATTGTTGCTTGTGCATATGCTTGATTTAGGACTCCAATGCATCTATTATAAGCTACATTCTTTTATTATTCTCTCCATTCTTGTGCTGTTAGCTTCCATAGCATTGAGAACTTATTTCCACCCTTTTACTTCTTCTTTTAGTGGTATTTGAGAGGATGAAGCTTGCGAGGTAGATGCACCTTTGCCTTTCCTATTCTAGAAGAAGGTCTAGATTGGGGGTTCCAAAGCTCCATTAAATGGTGCTCTAGAATCTCTAATCTATGTAAGTGTTCTGCATCAAAATAATTAAGTTCCTCTGCACATAGATCTTCTAGATTCATACCATAATGTTGTGCAATAGCAGTAGCAAGAAATCCCAAACCAAAGTAAGTGTTATCCTTTAATAGCTATAGATTAAAAAATTCTTTAAGGTGTGTTGATTTTAAGCTTATGATCCATTCACTAAAGAAAGAACAATTCTTGTGCTAATCACTTATTTCTTTCAGTTTTATTGAAGATAGTTAAGCACATGAATTTGTTAAGCAATAAGTGTTCACTGCTTTTAATTAAGGTGTTTGGTGCATTCCTAAAGTTAGACGTCATTTCACTGGTAAGATGTTCCCAATATTGGTCTACATCAAATTCCTCATGATTATCAAGCAATTTGGTTTTTGAAAAATTAAAGATGGCAAGCATCACTCCACAATCCAATTTGTAAGCTTGACCACAACCAAAACCAAAATACATCCAAGATTTAAGCATCAAATTAAAGAGCAGGGAAATTTTCTATCATTAATCTAGGATAACTAACAAGGCCACAATGGATAAATTGTTGCCACCACTTTATGCGTCTAAATTCTCAACTTTTTCTTTTAATCCTAAGCAATGCAACAAGGCAAAAAAAGGGACCTATGAGGCATTAAAGTTTTAGCTTTAAAATTAAGAAATTTGGTACCTTCTTCTTTATGGAAAATGGGAACGTTAGCCTTAAACTCCTCTACTCTATCACATAATCCTTCTCTGAAAACTTGTTGCTTTAAATTTTCCTTTGATTGGCTAGCTTTTTTCTTCCTTGGCGCCATTTCTAGATAAAGCCTGCAAAAATTTCTAAAGAGAGAAACAAACACAAATGGAAAGAAAAGGGAGTGAGTGGAACAAAAGCTTATTATTTGTTTGTGAAAAGTGGAAAATATGATGAAAACCAAGGAAGAATAATGAAAAAACTTAACAAAATCACAAGATTTGATAGGAAAAATGATAGGTTTATTAGTATGGTAGGGGGCATGTATAAGAGAGAAGGGGAGAAAAAGAATGAACAAAAAGTGAATGAGGGTTTTAAGAACCTTCTCATGGTGCAGGACACGATCAATCCATGATTGTGTCCTGCATTTTTGGCCTAATCGAGGCCTTTTGTGGAAGACCTCTAAATGCTCCATTCTCTCCTCCTTTGGCCCTTCTCCAGGCTAGGATTCAACACCTAACTTGTAAACAACCATCAAGCATACATTTAATCACGTAATCATTAAGAGAAAGAGAAGAAAAACAATTCAAAACCAATTCAAAATTAAACAAAATCACCATCACATCCAATCAAAACCAACACACAAAACTTAACAAAGACAAGTAAATTAAAAGCAAGCATGCTAAGTTAAGGCCATTAGTCAATCATGTATAAATAAGAGAAAGGAAAGAAATTACTTCCCTTTTATATATGGTTGTCCCTCTGAAGTATAACTTATAACTATTCCCAGTAATCTTGAAAGTTTCACCTTTATCATTCTCCAATTCTATGGCTCCATGGTTGAACCCTTGAATAACTTGAATAGGGCACTCCATCTTGACTTAAGCTTTTCAAGAAAAAAATGAAGTCTTGAATTGAATAATAGCACCAAGTCCCAACTCTTAAACTCCTTCTTCTTAATGTGAGGGTAATGTCACTTCTTCACCCTTTCCTTATACAACTTGGAATTCTCATAAGCATTGTACCTAAGCTCCTCCAATTCATCAAAGTCATAGTAAACTCTTCTCACCAAGGAACTTCCAATGAAAATTCAACTTCTAATTTCCTAATAAGACCCATGTTCCATCTCTACAGGTAAATGACAAGCTTTTCCATACACAAGTTTAAAAGTAGTAGTACCTATAAGGGTCTTGAAAGTGGTCCTTCATGCCCACAATGTTTCATCCAAATTCATTACCTAATATTTCCTTAAACTACTCACCACTTTCTATAGAATTTGCTTTAATTCTCGATTCACCATTTCTACTTGACCACTTGTTGGAGGATGGCAGGGCATGGCTACTCAATGATGAACTTTATATCTGTTCAAAAGTACATCAAAAGGCTTATTGAAAAAATGAGCTCCTTTATCACTTATAATGACCTTAAGCACTCCAAGGCTATTGAATATCTTCTTAATGAATCTTGGGACTACCTTACCATCATTTATTAGATTATCTATTGCTTCCTACCACTTAGACATATAATTAACTCCAACTAAAATGTAAGTGTTACCTAGAGATGATAGGAAAGGTCCCATGAAATCCAATCCCTGCACATCGAACACTTCAACCTCCAATATGTCAAAAAGTGGCATATCGTCTCTTCTTGACATATTCCCTACTCTTTAACACCTATTACAATGAAGTATAAACTTCCTGATGACTTTGAACAAACTTGGCCAATAGAATTTGCCTTCTAATACACAAGTCGTTGTCTTCTTTGCTCTATAATGCCCTACATAAAGTGAGCTTTGGCATTAGGTTAACAATTCATGCTTGTCCTCTTAGGGGATCCACCTGTGAATCAAACCATCAACACAAATTTTATATAACAAAAATTCATCCCATACATAACTAGTACATTAAAACAAGAAACACTTCCTTTATTGGTATAACAAGTTAGAAGGAAGAATACCACCTGTAAAAAAGTTTGAAATATTGGCAAACCAATGAAGGAAGGTTTGTTGATTTCTTCTTCTTCTTGGTTATCCCCTCCTTCAAGGAATACGAGGTCATCTACCATTACGTTTTTTTCTCTTTTCTTGTCCCTTATCTTGATGTTGAATTCTTGGAGCAAAAAAACCCATAAGATAAGTCATTGCTTGGCATCTTTCTTGGAAAAAAAGGTAACACAAGGTTGAATGATATGTAAACATAATAACCTTTGAGCCTAGAAGATATGCGCAAAATTTATAGCAAGAAATAATACCGCAAGTAACTCCTTCTCAGTTTTAGTATAGTTCAATTCAGCCCCCGCTAAGACCTTACTTCTATAGTAAGTGACAGACAACTTCTTCTCCTTCCTTTGGCCAAGCATACATCTAATGGCTTTATCACTTACATCACACATGATCTCAAAGGGTAATGACCAATCTGGTGATGTTATGATTGTCGTAGAGGTGAGTGCCTTCTTCAACTTGTCAAAAGCATAAAGACAATTAGTATCAAACTCAAAAGTCGCATCTTTAATCAATGAATTAGTCAAGGGTTTAACAATAAGAGAAAAATCCTTAATGAATTGTCAATAAAAACTCGCATGGCTTAAGAATGCTCATATGCCCTTGATGTTTATAGGAGGAGCGATCTTTTCAATGACCTCAGTTTTGGCTCCGCTACAATTCCCTTACATGAGATCTTATGACTTAAGACAACTCCTTCTTGGACTATGAAATGGCACTTCTCCTAATTTAATACCAAGTGGGACTCCCAACATCTTTGGAGAATTTTATCCAAATTCAACAAACAATGGTTAAAAGAATCTCCAAAAACTGAAAAGTTATCCATAAATACCTATATGACGTCCTCAATTATATCTTTAAAGATAGCCATCATACACCTTTGAAAAGTGGCAGGTGCAATACAAAGATCGAAAGGCATCCTCTGATATGTGAATGTTCCATAAAGAAAAGTGAAGGTTGTCTTCTTTTGGTCCTCTGAATAGATGAAGACTTGGTTGTAACTCGAATACCCATAAAAAAAAGCAATAGAATGCATGACCCACTATCCTCTCGATCACTTGGTCCATAAATGGCAATGGAAAGTGATCTTTCTTAGTGGCCAAATTAAGCTTCCTATATTCAATATATACTCTCTAACCAGTGATGGTTCTAATGGATATATTCTAACCTTTCTTATTCTTCATCAACATCATGCCTCTATTCTTAGACACACATTACACCAGGCTTACCCACTCACTATTCGAAATTGGATAAATGATGCCTTCATCCAAGAGCTTTACTATGTCTTTCTTCACAACCTCTTGCATGTTTAGGTTTAATCTTCTTTGGCTTTCTTGTACTTTCTCCCACCCTTCTACAAGATTGATCATAAGCATGACCACATTGAGGCTAATTCCTCTAATGTTTGAAATTTGTGAGCCTATAGCTTTCATTCTCTTCTTGATGGTCTCTACCACTCTCTCCTTTTACTTTAATTCAACCTTATTGGATTTGATAATACGTAGAGTATGATCCTTGCCCAAAAATGTGTATCTAAATTAGGAAGGTAAGGGTTTCAACTTTAACATGGGCGGCCCTACTATGAAAGGTGGTATGGATGCTTCGGTCCTCTTTAATTTTTCTTGCTTAGTCTCCTCACCTAACTCCTTTTGGTTCACAATCTAATCTCCTTAGACTTCCAAAACTTCCTCAAATTTCTTTTCTACTTCTTTCGCACATTCATCCATAATATCAATTTTCATACTAGAAGGACTCTCTACCAGTTTCGTCAAAGATTTACTCATGCTAAACTGCACCTTATCATCCCCAATTCTCAACACTACCTTCATGTACACCCACTAATGCCTACCAATATTCATAAAGAACCTATCTAAAATAAAAGGACAACTTTATCTTCTTTAAAATTAAGTATAAGAAAGTTAGCTGGAATTATAAACTTATCTACTTTTACCAACACATCTTTAACTACTCCATATGACCTTTTTATGGATTGATCCTCCATTTGAATGAGCATGGATGTTATCTTCACATCTCTTAGCTATAATTTATTGAAAATAAATAAAGGCTTCAAGTTAGTATTTGATCCTAAATCACATAAACATTTAGAAAATTCTAAGTTACTAATAATACAAGGTATATTGAAACTCCTTGGATTTTGTAAGATGGATGGTATATGGCTAGTGATTATTAAGCTACAACTTTTCGTCAAGGGCACAACTTATTTGTCTTTCCAAGTTCGCTTGTGGGTTAAGATATCCTTTAAAAACTTGTTAGGCATACTCTCTAATGCTTTCACAAAGGACAAACTGATTTGTAGCTTCTTCAACTTCTCCAAGAACTTGCAGAATTGTGCATCTACTTAGTTTTTCTTAAGTATTTATGGATAAGGGATCTTCAGCTTGTAAGGTGGTGGTGGCACATAAGGATTCTCCTCCTCCTTCTCTTCTTCTTTCTCTTAGCTCTCCTTCTTTGAGCTTTCGGTCTTCTCCATTAGCTTATTAAGTTGCTTACCACTCTTAAGTATGATGGCCTTCAGTTGTACCCTTGGATTCACCTTTATATTGCTTGGTAGGCTCCCTACACTTTTAGATGAAAGGGCATTGGCAAGTTTCCCCTTTTGAACTTCCAAGTTATGGATGGAATAGACATGGTTCTTTACTATTTGTCCTTCATCCTATTTTGACTTTCCTTTTATCTTGCAAACAACCTCTTTTAGCCCTCCTATTGACTTGTGAATTTGGACCCTAAGACATCCATTAACTTATCCATCCTTTTCTCCAAAGATCCAAGTCTATTTTATTGGAAACTAGGTGACCCTTGCAGTCTCACATTGTTACCTACGTCTTTAGCCTAAGAGAAATTTGAGTAGAGTTTCCACCCTGAATTATAAGTGTTGAAGTATGGATTATTTCCTCTTTGTTGTTGCCCTATGTAATTGACTTATTCCACTCCACTAGTATCCATCATGAAGCAATCAGTTGTGCCATGGCTATCTTGCCCACATAAATCACATCTAAATTGCATAGCTTTAACTGAAGAAGAAGATGTTCCTTGTAAGTTGCTCAGTTGCTTTGTTAGAGTTAAAATTTATGCTTGAAGGGCTATTACTAAATCAATAGGAACCACCCCTTTTCCTCCTTAAATCCTTGCTTACTTCTCTCATTCTATAATAGGAAACTATTATTTTCCATTTCCTGCAAAAGGTAATGGGCTACATTAATGGTTTTCCTTATTAACAAACCTCTAGCAGCTCCATCAATAGTGCCTCTTATACTTTTGTTTACCTTATTGTAGAAAGTTTGCAAAAGGAACTCCCTTAGTAGGTTGTGATGTGGACAACTCCTTTGTAGCTCTTTAAACCTCTCCCATACCTTATACAATGACTCGCCATCCCTTTGTTGGAAGTTTATGATTACCTTGATAATTCTTATTGTCTTGGTCAATGGTAAATGTGTGGCTAGGAATGCTTGGAAAAGTTATTCCCATGTAGTAATGTACTCTAGTTAAGGATTCTTGTGGTTTTGAAGGATCTAACTACAGGAAAACGTGGAATGGAGAGCTCTCCTCCCCCTCTCTTTCCACCTCACTCTTTGGTCTTAAGAATGCTGGTTTAAGAATAAGAATGAGTTATTGCATTTTATGCAAAAATTTTAACAGAAGGTACATAAAAATTAAAAGCATTAACTCATTTTTTTTATATGAGAGGGCTTGATGGGATTATCAATGGGACCATTTCCAATGTATCCTCTTCTTTATTTGAATATTTTACATTTGAAGAATTTAAAAAAGGCCTTGGATCAATGTCAATTGAAAAAATATCATAAAGTATTCTAAAATTCTATCTAGGACTTTAAAAAAATTTTGAATTGTTAATGAAAAGAGAGAATATAATAAAGAGAATAAAATAAATAACTGGAGAGTCGAAGAGGCCTTTTTGTTTTGAGGATAGAGGGACTTGAACCCTCACAGTTTCCCCATTTAATGGATAATCTTTTGCTATTAATGGGAAATTCTTTCTCATTTTAAATTGAAAATGGAGTTGATTGAATTTGCACTAATGTAATGGAAACCGTAAATTTGAGACCTCATAAAGTGGAACCACCACCATATAACATGTTGCCCCCAAAAGCAGAACATCGTATTTCTTTTAGAAAATATCCTAATTGTTTTAAAGCAAGTAGAAAGATATTCTTTAACCAGAAAGGGTTATAACTCTAATGGTCCTTAGTTAGTGAAATTATTTATCAAGTAAGTTCCAACCTACACAAAAGGTGTAATGATCTCAGCACTATCTCCAAGAGAGGCTTGGTGAAATAGACATACTGGGTTGAGAGAGTTCAACCATATCCTTCAAGTTAAATGGAAAATATTGTCTCTTAGTCGATAACCCATTGTATCTAAATGTATCACAAATCTCTAAGAAGTTTGCAAGATGGATATTGGGATCTTCATTCGCCAACCTATAGAACTGAACACTTAGTTAAAGCATGCTAGGAAAATTTGGCTTGATCTCTAAATTGTTTGATTGAATAGGATGCCTTATTATTCATTATTAGTTGGCATTAAAATAGGGTCTCATGAACTCCATAAGTGCCTTTTGATCAACTCCGTACACACCTTCTTCTGCTATAGTTCTTTGAATAGTCTCTTAGCACATGGCTCTTCTTAACTCTCTATCTTGCCTAATGATGTTGGAAAACTCTTTGTCAATAAACTCATTGGACCTTCTTATACTCCTAATGTTTATGCACCTATAATTACATAAGGGAAAGTATCAAAACCCTTAAACCAAATTCAAACAAATCAAACAAGATGTTAAACTACCAATCATTGGCAATAGAGCTAAAATCATGTTAATTAGCTAAAACAAAGAGTGACTTGTTTTATGTTAATGCCACAAATTCGTAGGTCAAAACTTGTAGTATAAGCGGATATTATCCTATAAGGATTAAGTTTAGTCACCACTTAATTCAGGTTAAACTTTGTCTAAGACACAATTCAAGTAACAAATACTGAAAAAATTACTAAAACAAAGTAAACTAGCGATGAAAAATTAAAGGGGCAATGCACAGATACTTGAGAGTTAAAGATTAAAGACTAGGAACCACATTTATCCCTATTTTGCTTCCCTCTTATCTTGTTGATTTAATTATGTTCATCCTAAGATATCTCAATTTTTTAGTCACCATCTCTCAAGGTGTAACTAAGTCCCTAACCAATTTAAATAAGATTAGTCTTATAATCTGTTAATCTATAAAACCTATCCTAAAAATCTAACTAGTTGTGAAATAATCATATAGGCAATCAATTAATTAATCAAGATCTCTCTCTAGTCAATTAATCGACCTGATGTTTATAGCTTTATTAGGCATCAAGCCTCATTGCACAATCCAACATAAATTACCTAGCTCAATATCTCAATCTATTTCAAGGATTAAACATAACAAGAATTCATTAAATCAACAAGATGAGTTCAATAAAAAAATTCAAAGCAATCCCTACACTATTTCTCAGCCACTCATAATGTTTAGCAATCCCTCATTTAGCATAATATCCATACAAAAGATCATAAAAGAGAAAAAGAAACAAGAACTAGTAGAAATGTCACTCTTATCTTTACTCCCCTCAAGCTATAATTTCTACAAGTGAGATGATCTTGATGGATCATGGATGATGATCTTGTTTTCTCCTCTTAAAAGACCTCCTAGCGTCTATTTTTCCTCTTAAATAAGGCCTCTAATTGTTGGAATAATGGAACCTAGGATTTTAAGCTCTTAAAATTAAAAAAAAACTAAATTCCATATGTCTTAAGCTTTCTGAGTAGGTCTTGGGACTACCAGGCTATGATCATGGCCTTGTTATGGCCAGCCTTGTTCACATTCTTCTCTTCTCCTTCTTTTCCTAAAAATTCCAATTTGCTCTTTTAGGTTGTTGTGCTATAACTTTTTCTACACACCTTCAATGGTCATGAAATTTGATATGAAGGTTCTTCACATAATTTTCTTACGCCTCATAAAATTTTACAATAATCTAAGCTCTAAAGGTACACAAAATTGATCACCAAAGTCAGATGTACTAAAATTGGCTCTTATTTGAACTTCTCTTATTCTTCTCTTCCTTTGTTCCTTATTCCCACTCCAATTGAAAACATGTTAAGCATACATACTGAAAGATCCAAATCATGCCCAAGATCATCAATAAACCCTAAAAACACTTAAAAACAACAAACACAACAAAAGAACAACAAAATAAGTCCTAAACACATCAATTATAACCTAAACATCCAAAATCACACACTTAACAACTAGGAAAACCTATCCTAAAACATAGCTATCAACTACCAACTTATGGTGGTGTTGGTGGAGGTGGAGGTGGAGGTGGAGGCATAGGCTGGAAATGTGATTAACGTTGGTAGAATCTTAGCGAAAACTGAATCTATAACATTGTGTATCCTACAATATAGGACATAGAAAGGTAGGATGGCTTGAAAATATGTAATATCATATACCTTAACTTCTTCTTCATCCCTCCTTACTTGCACTACTAAGAATGTGAGATTCACCACCTATTGCTTTAACTTGAAAGTAGAAAGAAATTTAAACTCATTATCATAATAATTGTTATAGAAAAGAACAGGACAAAAAAATTATGATGATAATGAGCCATTGCCACTTTAAGTTCTTAAAACTTGAAAAAACTGTGAAACAAAAATAAACAAATGAGAAGATGACAAAGATCAACAAAAACAAAAACATAAATAGCACAAGAAATAACAAAAACACTATGCTAGCTCCATGGTAATGCACCAAATATTTGGTGGAGTTGTCGCAAGCTACTAAATAATAAAATACATAAATTAACCTCCTAGCTATATAATAGGCAAGTTAGTTCAATTGCATAGATAACTAGTAGTTCTTTTTAATTATTTCAAACGTTGTCCAAATCTAAACAGAAAAGAAATAAAATAAACCCCTAGTTCAAAAAAGTTAAATAAACAGTAAAGACAGTTATCAAAATGAAATCAAATAAAATAAGAAAGCAAATAAAAAACAAAAAACAAAAATGAGAAGTGGGGAAGAAGATATTATCAAGATTAATGGATTACAATTGATTATAAAAAACATAAAGATTGTGTTATGCATAAGATGTTAGCCTATAGACTTAGGTACATCCTTCATCCTTATTCCTCCAATTTTAGATAAATCCTATACTATAGAAAAATACCCTTAACTACCAGTAACCTAGGATACGATCTCTAAATTCAAAGGCTTAGTAGCATTTAAAACTAGGGAAAAACTAAATTAAGCCATAACCTCACACTTACAGATCATGTAATCTAAAGAGTTGAAACTCTAGGTTAAATTTATTAAGCTTCAATTACAAATTCAATTAGCTTGTTACTACACATGATAATCACTAATGATAATTACAAATCAAAAGCTAAAATCTAGATTTAGAACAAGAAATCACAAATAGGATGGCTAATCTATAATATAATCCCTAATTCTTAACATTTAACTAGAGTTCCAACTCAACCCTAGGATAAAACATAAAATTCGATTCAATTATCACAATTATAACCCATTAATCAATAAAGTATCTTCTAACCCAAATAAAACTGAGCTAACATATTGAATTCAAATAAAACACGAATTGAAACTATAGAAATCATAAAGAAGACAATAAGAAAAATGATAGAAATTAAATATTTAACATTAAATTAACAATAAAAAAATGTTCAATAAATGTTTGACAAAACTCAAACAAAATACATGAAAAAATAAATGAAAATAAGAAAAGACAATAAAAAATAATAGAAATAAAGAGTATTTAGCTCCTAAACAACTAATCTATTAATATAATCTGAAACAAGATAAAAAAGAATGAAAAGAACATAAAACCTAAGGAAAACATAAAGAAAATAAGGGTTGCTCAAGTGGGGATCCAAAAGTGAAGAAAATCGGCTCCTCTCTTCCTCTTATACATCTTTATTATGGTTGGGAATGATTTAGGGGTGAAAAATCTAGTTTGGCATTTATTTTGGAGTAAGACCATGTTTCCAAGACTAAAATGACCCTTGATAGTGAACTAGACAACGTCTCTTACCGTTGTTTAGGATTCTAGAAAATGGAATTCATTGATGGTTTGGGAGACTTAAATGACTCCATTTAACCTCTATACAAACTATCATTTAGATTTCTATTAGTAGCTCCTTCGTCCAATCTATTCCAAATTACTTTCAAACTTGATCATTTCAATTGTTATTTATGTCGTAAGACCAATCTATATGTAAACCTAAAATGATCACAAATTAAACATTTAAACATCAAAAGAGGGATTAAATCACATTGAAAAACATATGAAAATACTATAAAATGCATCCCTATCAATATCCAACAATACAAACATAATTTTTTAGATAAAAATAATCACAATAAGACAAATCAAATGTAATTTGAAAATTAAGTGCATAAAAGTAAAGAGTAAAGGGAAGAGAGATACAACCGATTTATATTAGTTTAGAAAGGGTTCACCTTCTCTTATGTCTAGTCCCCAACAAAACGTTATTGAGATTTTGCACTATAATCAAAAGAATAATTATTATAAATACAATCGTTTTTCTAGGCTCAAAGATAACCTTATCAATCCTTTTTCAAAGGCTTAAGGATAACCTTTATTCACAACTAATCTACCTCTCAAAAATTACACTGTTAAAATAATCTCACTCAAGTACTCTTTAGTGTATTTAAAGGTTCACAAAACATAATATGGATGTAGCAAAATCGTTCTAAAAAGAAACCATAATAAAAACTCAATGACACCTCTTAAGAAGACTATTTTATTTTTAAATCACTTCAATAATTATTTTCAAGACACTTAGATGATTAAAACTCATGCAAAATAACTTATTTATAGGCCTATGGTCTCAATAGAACCATGTGTGACTATTTTACAATGTTCTAATGCATTCAAGTGTTGTTATTGTTGAAAAATAACTGTTGTAGCATGATTTTTTCCCTTTGACGATAGTTTATACAAATATCAATGACGCAATTGATGCATCACCATTGTAGTCCCTTTAACGTGGGGTAGGTGCTGTTGAAAAAACAAAGCCCTGTAGAGAATAATAGTGTAGGTACTAGGCACTATTAAACTCCCCAATAACCACCGTTAAACCCTTAAAATCACACAAAAACTTTTCCCAAGCAATTCCAACACAATTCAAACTCATCCTAACATTATAAAAACTTTATAAACTCACACACACATCTAAACTTTTCTAAAATTTGGTTTAACTCATTAAGAGCATTATTAAAAACTTTTCACACAAAAAAATCCTATTAATTATGCAACCTATATGCATATTATAAAGTATTAATGTTTCATGCATGAAGTGAGCCTCTTCAAATACAGTAGAAAGAACTTAAATAAGACTTACAATGAAGATTACAAATCATAACCTATATGAATTCTATCTTAACTCTTCTGAAGCCTTAAGTCTTGATCAATCCATTTCATGATCTTCAATTTTTCTCCTAAACTTCTTCAAAATATTTTTATCACTTTAACTTAACACCCATCTTTTAATAAAGATACAAAAATATTTACCTATTTAATGTTTTGTCATCATTAAAATAAGGTAACCACCCTTGGTTTAACAATCTTCCCTTTTTGGTGATGTTAAAACCATATGATATAATAATCATAAACAACAAAAAATCATTCAAACATACTCAACATCACATGATTGTCATTTAATAGTCAAATTTAACTTGTCTAAATCATAGTAGCAAGACTATTCTAAAGAAACAATACACTTCATAAAAATACAAAAAAGCTTCATATTCATAAAAATGGAAAACTCCTCCTAAATTGGTAGCTCCCCCTAAATTCATACAATCATTTGTTTAAAACCAATTCAAAAAGTTTAAAATTTAACAAATTAATTGGAAATCATTAACTCCCCCAAAATTGGTAACTCCCTGTACATTCATGCATTATATTAGAATTTGAAAAGAATTAAAAGAATTAAAAGAAAAATTGCTACTCCACCTTAGTACCACAAAATATATCACATAAATTTCTCCCATTTTTTGGAATCCTCAAAAGGTTAAGCACAAAAACTTTAACATTTCAAAAACATAAAGATTAACATATTTTAATTCATAAAGGAAAAAATTAACAAAAACATCGAATGATTATGTAAAAATCATAAAGAAGAACCATAAATCGTACCTAATTCTCTCCTATTCATGAAAAATCTATCCTCACACCTAGGTTTAGTAAAAATTATAACTAATTAATGCACAGTATCAAAAAATTCAAGTTTTTTGTGTTGATTTGGTATTGCTAAATTAGCTCAAATAAATCAATCAATTAACTTGGAAATCAAATTCAACACCGAACCAACTTCATGAAAGTATACCGATCACAAGTAATAAAGTGGAGAACATTTAAGAATCCGGAATGTCGAACCCACAAAGAACTTATTTGTATCACTACTAAGGCAATTGGATTACAATTATCTAAGGGAACTCAAGGTTTCAAACTAAGGGATTAAATAAACTAAAAAAACCTAAAAAACTTTCCAACTTTGCAGTTGCACTCTAAATTGCTTAAAGATTACTAATTGATTAAATGGCTAAGGACTAGGCCTAAATGACTTAACTAAATTATGAAATGGATTGGAATTTCTAATCTAAGGCCTTCATTAAATCAAGACAAAGCTATAGTCAAGTCATTTCCTTTTCTCTAACTTTCCTAACTTCATTTTTTAGTCCACTCACAAATCAATAGAAAATATGCTTAAAGTTTAAGAAGTTTCTAATCCTAAATACGTATTCAAGATTGGTACCCTCATAAAATAACCAATAAATGGTCATGTATTGATTAAAATCATGTTATTTATGGATTTTCCAATGAATTAAGTGATTTTTCCTCTACTTATTCATCTAAGATCATATCCTAAGTGATCAAGTTAAGAGATGCCTTAAGATCTCACATAAACAAAGATTATCATCCAATTATATGTTATAAACTCACTTAAGACATTCATTAACCTATCCCTAGCTAATATTTAGCTCAAAACATCATACATAAACAAGAAAATTCAGATCAAAAGCAAATAGCTGATAGGGATGAATTTTATACTATTTCTATATGTGTTACAATGCCATTTCATCTCTATTTTGTTATTTAAATGCTT
>JAOXYD010000135.1:12627970-12639618 GCA_028565735.1 Pinacopodium congolense
ATTGGGGTCAAATTGATATGATTTTCATGGTTAATTTGTTGAATTATGACCCCTAATTTGGTTTTTAATTGTTTAATTGATGCTCTATTATATTTGATTTGCAGAATGGAGCTTAATGATGAAGATTGGATAAAAAACTTCAAGAACTCTTCTTAATTCTGTCTATTAACGGCACCAGGAGAGGGTGCCATTGTCTGATGATCCAGGGGCCATTTAACTCTCCAGAATTTGAGCTATAACGGCACCCTGTGAGGGTGCCGTTGTAGGGAGGCAGGGTGTCGTTGAACTCCAAGTCAACAATTTCAGCTCTATATCTTCCAGATTTCAACATTGGAGTGATCTTAATCAAGTCCCTTGTCTCCTGGCATATGAGGGGAGTCTTCCAGAGTCTGCATACATCCAAGAAAAACACAATACATGTCAATTAACTATAGAGATTAGATCATAGTAGTGAGAGAAGCTCTAGCTTCTTTCTTCTTTTTCTTCTTTGATAGATTAGGCTTCAAACACTTGTAATTCGAGTTTTAGAGTGTATTTTGAGTTGCTACTTGTTAGAGATTGAAGCTAAGACATATATCTAAGTTTCTAAACCATCATTGGGGGGTTTTCTAACTCAGATTATCATTTATTTTCTCCTGTTTTCGGATTAAATCAAAGTTCATGTGCTTACATATATATCTTTGCATATTCTTCGACTTTCTTACTTGATCTTTTGAATTGAAGGTTGTGTTGATGTCCAGATCAAGTTAAGAGGTTCAAGACTTGTTCATAAGGGTTTTAGCATATTTTGTAACGTCTTAACTACTTTATTTAGCCTATATTTAGAGATTTATTAATGTATGTGGCTTAAGATGCATGTTATGTATCCTTTGATAATCCTGTGTGCTTAATTCCATTTTTCAGCTTCGAATTTATGTTTTAATGATTTAAGAGAGTCTGAATGCATGTTATAAGGTTTGATTTTGTTTATTGAAGCTCTTAAGGTTCTAATTTTGGCCTGATCAACTAAGATTAGAGTAAAGATAATCTAGGACCCGAGAAATCTACCTAGCTTATTGGAAAGATCAATAAACAACATAAATCAATCCTTACATGACCAACCCTAGATTATTTGTGAAATTTAGAGTTGTGGAATTAATTTTCCAGAACTAACCTTCTTGAAATTAAAGCCCATTGGCTAGAGTTAAAACATAATGAAACTTTAAACTAAGTTACCTAGAAAAAAGGCATAAGTCTTATCCATATCTTTGTCTTAAATCCGTGAAGGAACTTTAATCTTCCTTTAAATATGTTTTTAAGCTCATTTAATTCATTAAACACTTATCCACAGCTGGATTTCACAAGATTATAATTTTTAGTAATTTTATAAATCATTTTATAGCTAAAATTACAAAGGTTTCAAGCATAACTAAAATAGGTCTTTAATTTAATCTTTTCGCCTTTTAATTTAGAATTTCCTAGATAATTGTAATCTAATTAATCTGATAATTAACTTAAGAATTCAAACATTTTCCCCGTGGGTTCGACACTCGTAGTCTGAAAATTACTACACTTTACTACTTGTTCATTAGGTGCACTTGCCTTTCGTCACGTTGGTTTTCGCTTAATCTCAATTTGGTTTTTAAAGTAAAATTGGTTTAAAGAACGCCCATTTTCAGTCATTCAACCAACGGCCAATAGTAAGCCCCTTACTTAATTATTGACTAAGGATTCTATCTTTAACTTTAATGATAGATGTATGCTTTCTTTTCAATTGTTAAAGGAGAATTTTAACAGTGAGCCTACTTTGGTAGCACCCAACTAGTCTCTTTCATTCAAGTTCATATGCAATGCAAGTGACTTTAGTGTTGGTTTTGTTCTTAGGAAAAGCCATGGAAAAATCTTCTATAAAATTTATTATGCAAGTTGTAACTTAAATGATTCCCAGAGGAATTACACTACTACTAAGAAGGAGATATTAGATATGGTGTTCACATTTGATAAATTTTGATCCTATTTAGTTCTCTTAAAGGTCATAATCTATAAAGATCATTCAACCTTAAAGTATCTCAAGAATAAAATGGATGCTAAGCTATGATTAGTTTGATGGGTTCTCCTTTGATAGGAGTTTTACATTGAGATCAGAGATAAGAAAGTAAAACACAAATTTGTGGCAGATCATTTAACTCATTTGGATGAAGTAGTGATGGAGTTTGGATGAAGTAGTGATGGGGAAAGAAAAAGACCAAGACATTAAGAAGGTTTTTCCTAAAGAACATTTTCTAGTCATGCATACCTTGTCTTGGTATGTTGATTTTGTAAATTATTTAGATGGTAATGTTCTACCTCTTGACTTTTCATACTAATAAAAGAGGAAATTCTTTATAGAGATTAAGAGATATCTTTCGTATGACCCTTTCTATACAAGATATTTATTGATAGAATAATTTATAGATGTGTGTCTGAAGAAGAAGTGCCCTCTATTTTAAGCCATTATTATTGTAGTGATACTATATAAAACTTTAGACACATTAGAATAGCATATCAGGCCTTAGAATGTGGTTTCTATTGGCTAACTTTGTTTAAGGTTGCATTTCACTTGGTTAAATCTTGTAAAATTTGTCAAAGGTTTTAAAATATCTCGAAGAGACATAAATGCCATTAAACAACATTTTGGTATGTAAAAGTTTTGAGATTTGGGATATCAACTTCTTATGACCATTCTCTTCATCACACTCTAAGTAATACATCATAGTGGCTATAGATTATGTCAATAAAGTGGATGAAATAGTTGTGCTTCCAACTAATGATGCAAGAGTTGTAGTTCACTTTTTGAAGAAGAACATTTTTATAACGTTTGAGACACCATGAACAATTATCAGGGATGGGGGGACACATTTTTTCAATAAAAAATTTGATTCCCTTTTGATTAAATATGGTGTAAACTATAAGATTGCTACACCTTATCATCCTCAAATTAGTGGTCAAGTTGAAATTTCAAATCTATAAATTAAGAGAATTTTAGAAACGACCATTAGGTCTTCAGGAAAGTATTAGTCACTAAAATTGAATGATGATTTGTGGGCTTACTAAACTACTTTCAAGACTCTTATAGGAATGTTTCTTTATAAACCAGTATATGTAAAGAGTTGTCCTTTACCAGTTGAATTAGAATATCGTGCATATTCGACCTTTAATTTTATGAACTTCGACTTAAGGAAAGTTGGTGAAGAAAGGCTTTTACAATTGAATGAGTTGGATGAATTTCACCTTATTGCTTATGAAAAATCTAAATTGTATAAAGATATTGTCAAAAGATGGCTTGATAAGTATATCATTCAAAGAGAAATCAAGGTTGGTGATAAGGTCCTCATATGCAATTCAAAATTGAATTTGTTTCAATGGAAGTTGAGATCAAGATGGATAAGCCCTTATGATATGTCCAAAATTTTTCCATTTGGTGCAATCTAAGTAACAAATTGCCACTAAAATTTCAAGATGATTGGGCAAGGCGCAAATATGTGCATTGCTAGTTCAGCTAGAGAGTTTGTTGAGACTTTTTCACTTTTTAATCCTTGCGTAACTAGTAATTATCCTTGTCAGGTAGTTACTTATGTGTGTTTTTATTTTAATTTTATAGGAGGACCTTAAATTAGTTTTTTGAAGTTTTTTAAGTATGTTTATTTATGTTTAGTATGATCTTCTTAGTATTTCCCTAGTTATTCAGGGTTTTATTTGATTTTTAAGTGTTTTCAATCTCAATTCTAAGGCAATTTAATGAATAATTCACTGATTTTTTTTGGGATAATTTTTAGGAAAGATTATATGATGATTTAAGGGCTAAAATTAAGGAATTATGAGTTATATAAACAATTAATGGTAACATTGAATGCCTATTAAACCATTGTTGATGCCTTCTTTCTACAACATCAACGGTGGCATATTCATCTTTCAACGACGTAGTTAATAATCCTAGAGATAGTCGTTGAAGTGTGATAAAGAAACTATTTATTGGCTTCCTCCTTCTCTGCCTCTATATAGCCATTTCTCCTCTTTTTCTCTCAAACCACCATAATTCCCTGAACTCTTCACCAAATCATGTGTTCTTAGTGTCAAATTGTCACATTTTGGATTTTTTATGCATTTTTTTCCTTAAATCACTCAAAAACTTCCACAAATCACCAAAAAAATCCATTGAACTATTCGATTTTCACTGACCATAAGAAGGTATATTTTCTTAATTTTCTTATGATTTAGACATCCTTTGGCTAAGATTTTTGTATCATTGTGTTAGAAATTTCATAGGCTTTCAATTGATACCAATTTTTTTCTCAATTCATTAATGTCAAATTTTTTAGAATTTTCCAATAAATGGAATATTCTTCGAAAATTAACAAAATTTTTTTCTAAATTTCTTAACATTTTCTAACTTTTTACCTTGTAATTTATAAACAATGTTTTAGCAAATGGCACCCAAGGGTGAGAATGGAGATGATGCATTGATGAGTCAAACAAGAGATTTTATGTCTTGGGAGCCACTTTTGGAAATATTTAAGGATTAGAAACCCTAGAAGCATCCAATAATTATCCAAGGACATACTAAAGGAGTGAAAGAAGAGGTTTTAGTGGCTACCCAAAATAGGAAACTCATTCCTCCTTGGGAATCATCAAGACATACCAACACCTAAATTTTCTAGCATTGTTAGAGTGAATATAAGAGTTTTAAGCTTCATCTGGTTTATTCTTTTCTCTCCTTTCTTCTTTTTTATATATAGAATATGTTGGTTGGTGGATTTCTTATTGCCATGACTAGCTGAACTCTTTGTAGGGATTACTCTTGAACTATTTTGTAAAACTCTTGCTTATTTATTCAATGAATGAATCATTATGATGTTCATTACACCTATACATTGAATAGAATGAGATATCGAGTTTAAGAAGTTATGTTAGGTTGTACAATGAGAATTGACACCCAATATATCTATAAACTTTAGGTTTCCTAGTGGTTGAAGAGAGATCGAGAGATTACAAGACTAATTCTATTTTATTTCAACTAAGGAAAACTAGTTACACCTTGAAAGAGGGTAACTAAAATTTAGGAAATCTTGTGTTAAACATAATTGAATCAACAAGCTAAGAGTGAAAGAAAATAGGCATAGAAGTAATTCCTATTTTTAATCCTTGAAGTTACCAAATTCCTACACTTTGTTCCTTTGATTATCATTGCTAATTTATTATATTTTATTTTATTTTTCAATTATTATTGCTTTAATTTATTACTTAAACAAAATTTAACCTAAATTGAGTTATTTGACTAAATACAGTTTGTTGAGTGATTAGTTGTAAAACCAAACAACTAGTTTTACGCTCAAAACTACAAGTATACCAGTCGTAACTTGCAGTCAAGAACAGATATCGATACCACAAGGATTGATTTTAGTCACCACTTAATTTATGTTTTTCTTTATTCAAGAAATAATTTCAGGAATTACTAAATTAGAAAATAAATTAAATTAAATTAAAATAGAAATAACAACAAATTAAGATGAAGTGCAAGAATTTGATAACGAAGGTTTAAGATTAGGAGTCGTTCTATCCCTATTTTACTTCCCTCTTCACATAATGATCCAATTTTGTTCTACCCAAGACTTTCTAGTGCTTATTACCATTTCTCAAGGTGCAACTAACTATCCCTAGCCAAATAGATTAGGATTGATTATTCTATCTCTAGCCTTACTAACCTCTCCTAACTATTCAACAGGATGTTAAGCAATCTTGTAGGTAATCTTTAACAAATAGCCTAGATCTCTCTTCAACTACTTGTAAAAACCTAAATATGTATAGGTCTATTTGGAGCCAATTCTCATTGTACTACCCAACTTACCCTCTCGGTCTATTACAAGGATACCCTACTTACCCTCTTAGTCTATTGCATGGTTTAAAATAAATACATATCATAAACAACCATTCTTTGAATCATAAAGCAAGAGTTTCAAAAAATAGTTCAAGAACAACGCCTATAAAATATTTAGCTACTTATAATCCGAAACAATCCAACAATAATCATGTTTTCCACGCTAAAAAGTAATAAAGAGAAGAACAAAAAGTAATCTAGATAGGGCCTTGAATGTCTTCTTTTAACTCTAAGAAAGCTGAAAAGCTTGGATGTTGTCTTGATGATTTCCAAGGAAGATTGTGCTTTCTTCTTTTGGGAGTCACCAAAAAACCTCAACTTTGCCTCTTTTGGATATTGTCTAATGAATGTTTTAGGCTCCTAGGGTTTTGAGCCTTTATACATGTCAAAAGGAGGGTCAAGATACTTAAAATCCCGCATTTGACATGTCCATCATTAGACTCGCTGTCTTGATTGTGACTAGGTCACGATCATGAAAGAACACTCATGAACATTGCTATCACAATTATGACCTGATCTCTACAACTCTGAATAGCCTTCACTCTTTTGGCCATAACTTCTTCTCCGAAGGTTCAATTGACTTGAAATTTGAACTGGAGACTCCTAACATATTGATCTTCCTCTCCACCCATTTTCATGGTCATATGAGTTGTAAAAGTATCTCAGTAAGCCATCAAAATCACCTGAAAAATACCCCAATCTGAAATTCTGATGCCTACAAAATCAAACAATGATGTGCATCAAAATAGCCCTTAAATAAGCTCAAAATCCACCTTTAAAAACTAGAAAAAAATATAAAAAAAACTCTTAAACACTTCAAATATCATGCAAAGATGCAAAAGATGAAATAAAATAAAGATAAAATGCACAAAGAAACACCTAAAACAGCATAGAAACATAACCTAAAAACACACTTATCAACATCACCAAACTTAAACCTTTTCTTTTCCTCAAGCAGAATCAAACACAACCAATCGATCCTCTGAATTCATCTTCACAAGGATTAAAAGCATACAATCTTTCAACTTTTGGTCAACTCAAATGTAAAGCTACTACACACATCATGACTAGTTTTCATCTGCATGCATAAATAAACTTAACTTATGACAATATCGATCTAAGGCAAGCATAGAATCAAAATAGATCTTCCTCACAGAATTCACTCATTTCACTCAAGTGTTTAAATGTTAGTGTTTCACTCCAAACTCTCTATAGGAAAGCACACTACCATAGGTTTATAAATACACCAATTCTTCTATACAGTAATTACATGCACAAATAGATCAAAAGACTTTGCTAAAGGGTGTAATGTGGCTAGGGTTAAGGTAGGATAAAAACGTGTAGGAAAGGTTTCATCACAAGCATTCATAGAATACTAAGTATGCAAAGGGAGACAAAATGACTTATGAGACATGCAAATGGATAAAACTAGCTACTTAGCACTTATTTTTGCTACTAATTATGATTCTTTTCCTTTTTTCATTCTTTGTCTTTTTTTTCCTTATTGAAAAAAAATAAAGAAAAAATAAACAAAATAGTAGCTAAATACAATGTGCTTTATAGGTAGAAGTAATAATAATTGCTCAAAGCATCTTAGAAAAATTGTAGTCAAAATTTCAAACTAATGCAAACTTAGCACACTATTAAACTTGGGATTTGTTAAGTTAAAAGGGTTTGATGGTTTTAAAATGGGATGTTTTCTTCATGAAAAGAAATAGGTCAAAGGCTCAAAGGGGTTTTCAAGGGATAATGACATAGGTTGGTAATTTAAGCTAATGATCAAACGAAAGAGGGCCTTTTTCACTTCTATTTAGCATGTATCTAGTATATTCAAATTGGTTCAGGGTAAGCTCTAAAGGCAACTACCTATAAGAGGATCACACACACAAAAACAATGCCCTCTTGGACCATGAAGTGACACTTCTCCTAATTCAAGACTACGTGACATTCCTCACATCTTTGAAGTACCCTGTCTAAATTAAGCAAACAGTGATCAAAAGAGTCTCCAAATACAGAAAAGTTATCCGTAAATACCTTGATGAAGTTCTCATTCATATCTGAAAAGATGGCCATCATGCACCTTTGGAATGTTGCAGACACATTACATAAGCCAAAGGGCATCCTTCTGTAAGCGAAGGTCTCATAAGGACACATGAAGGTGGTCTTCTCTTAATCTTGTGAATATGTGAATACTTGATTGTACCATGAATATCCATCAAGAAAAAAATAAAAAGCATGACCGACTACCTTCTCAATCATTTGATCCATAAATTGTAAGGGAAAATGGTCTTTCTCAGCGGCTAGGTTAAGTTTCCTATTGTCGATGGACACTCTCCATCTTGTGACAGTCCTTGTTGATATCTTTTCACCTTTTTCATTTTCCATTATTGTCATACCACCCTTCTTAGACACACATTGCACTGGAATCACCCACTCACTATCCGAAATGGGGTAAATGATTCTTGCATCTAACAGCTTCACTACTTCCTTCTTTACAGCCTTCTGCATGTTTGGGTTTAACCTTCTATGCCACTCCCTTACTGTTTTGCAGCCCTCTTCTAGGTTAATCTTGTGCATCACTACATTGGGACTAATTCCCCTAATGTCCGAGATTTGTCACCCAATGGCTCTCATCCTTTTTTTAATGGTTTTTACCACTATCGCTTCTTGTTCGCAATCCAATTGATTAGAGATAATAATGGGCAAAGTATGGTTATCACCTAGAAAGGTTTATCGCAACTAAACAGGTAAGGGTTTGAGCTCTAAAATGAGGGGCTTAACAATGGAAGGTGGTGAGGGTGCATCTATTCTCTTTACTCTCTCCAGCTTGATTTCCTCACATCCTTCCTCTTCACCAGTGTTCTCATCTCTACTTGTTTTAAAAACTTTACCAACGTCCTCCCCTACCTCTTCAACACATTTATCCACAACATCAATTTCCTACATACATTACCATCCATTGATTTCTTCAAGGATTGAGACATATTAAACTAAACACGCTCGTCACCAACTCTCAATATGAGTTTGCCTTTATGCACATCCACTAATGCCCTACCAGTATTCATAAAGGGCCTACCCAAAATCAAGGGACAATTTCTATCTTCCTCAAAATCCAACACAACAAAGACAACAGGAATGATGAATTTATCCACTTTTACCAACACATTCTCTACCATTCTAAATGATCTCTTGATGGATGGGTCTGCCAGTTGGATTACCATGGTTATTGACTTGACCTCTCCTAGCCCCAATTTTCTAAAAATACACAATGGCATCAAGTGAATACTGGCACCTAGATCACATAAACATTTAGAGAATTCAAAATTTCAAACAACACAAGGGATAGTAAAACTCCCTGGATCTTTTAGTTTTTATGGCATGCTGTTGGGGATGATAGAACTGCAATTCTTTGTGAAGGTGACTATTTGGTTGTCCTCCCAAGTGTGTTTCTGCATCAATATGTCCTTAAGAAACTTTGTATACTTGGGCATACATTGCAATGCCTCCATAAAAGACAAATTGATTTAGAGCTTCTTTAATTCTTCCAGAAACTTAGAGAACTAAGCATCTACTTGGTGTTTCCTCACCTTTTGCAGATATGGAATTTTTAGCTTATAAGGTGGTGGGGGCACATACAACCTCTCTTCTTCTTTCGCTTCCTCTGTCTCCTTGCCTTTTTGTTTTTTGTTGCTATCCTTTAGTGCACTAGGCTCCTCCACCTGTTTGCCACTCTTAGGTGTGATCGCTTTTAGTTTCTCCTTTGGGTTGGCTTTAGTGATGCTTAGTAGGCAACTTGCATTCCTGAAAGACATAGCATTGGCAAGTAGGCCTACCTGGACTTCTAGATTATGGATAGATGAGGCATTGTTCCTGGTAATTTGCTCAAATTTGATCTCCATCCGATTTTGATAGTCCTGGCTTGTGAAATTCGACCCCAATGTATCTATCAGCCTCTCTGCCATCTTATATATCTTGTTCTCCAAAGTTCTAATACGATCTTGTTCAAATCTAGGAGTTCCTTGTGTTGTTGGTTGACCTCTTGCATTGGTAGAACTCGAAGAAACATTGGGTTGGAGTAAGGGTTATTACCTCTTTGCTACTGGCCCATGAAATTTACCGGCTCAGCACCATCTGCTCCTAATAAGAGACATCATGTCGTGTCATGGTTGTATTGCCTGCATAATTCGCATTGTAAATGCATGGCTCAGACTAATTATGAAGATACTCCTTGCATATTTTTGAACTGCTTAGCGAGGGCTGTAATTTGAGCTTGTAGTGCTGTTATTGAGTCCACTGGTATCATCCATTTTTTCTCCTTCAGCCTTGACCTACTTCTCTCACTTGACCACATAGCGCTATTACTTGCCAACTCCTCCAAAAGGTCATGAGCTATCTCAATAGTTTTCCTCATCAAGGATCGTCCAACAGCTGCATCTATAGTCCCCTTGGTGGTCTAAGTGACTCAATTATAGAACGTTTGTAGCAAGAACTCTCTTGAGAGATTGTTGTGTGGGCAGCTCCTTTGCAACTCTTTGAACCTCTCCCAAGCTTCATAAAGGGACTACCCATCATGTTGTTGAAAAGTTGTGATCTCCTTGATAATCCTTGTTGTCTTGGTCAAGGGAAAGTATTTATTAAGGAAAGCTTAGGTTATTTGCTCCCATATGGTAATCGGAGTTAAACTGAGCAAATTGTACCATGCCTTTGCTCGATCCCTCAATGTGAATGGGAATAATCTAAGCATCGCAACGTCATCAGACATTCCATTGAACCTGAAAGTATCATAAATCTCCAAAAAATTTAATAAATGAGTGTTAGAATCTTCATTGGGTAGTCTATAAAATTGCACACTACTCTGATGGATGTTGAGGAGTGCAGACTTGATCTCAAAGTTGTTTGTTTAAATCGCTAGTCATGCAACTCCTTGAGGGCTTAAATTTGGCCACATAAAATCCATCAATGTTCTCTTAGCTCCGTCTTGTTCTCTTTCTTCCGCCATATATCTTTGCATGTTTTATTGGCACTTTGCTCTTCTCAGTTCTCATTCGTGCCTTGTTATACCCAGCAACCCTGCTTCAATAAGTTCAGTACACCTTCGTGTACTCCTTGTGTTCATGCACATGCACACACAAGGAAAAATATCAAAACTCTTAAATAAAAGTAACCTAAACTAAAAAGATGCTAAACAAAATAATACTCAGCAACGGTGCCGAAAGCTTCTTGAGTGATTAGTTGTAAAACCAAAAAACTAGTTTTATGCTCAAAACTATAAGTATGCAAGTCGTAAGTTGTAGTAATATCAATCCCACAAGGATTAAGTTTAGTCACCAATTAATTTAGGTTTTTCTTTTAGAAATTATTTCAAGAATTACTAAATTAGAAAATAAAATAAATCAAATTGATCTAGCAATAATAGCCAATTAAGATGAAGTGCAAGAATATGACAACTAAGGTTTAAGATTAGGAGTCGTTCTATTCCTATTTTGCTTCCCTCTCGACTTAATGATCTAACTTTGTTCAACCCAAGACTTTCTAGTGCTTAATTAACCTCTCTTAAGGTGCAATTAACTGTCTTTAGCCAAATAGATTAGGATTGACTATTCTATCTCCAACCTTACTAACCTCTCCTAACCATTTAACTAGATGTTGAGCAACCTTATAGGCAATCTTTAACAAATAGCTAAGATATCTATTCAACTACTTGTAAATACCTGAATATATATAGGTCTATTGGGAGCCAACTCTCATTATACTA
>JAOXYD010000135.1:12646332-12675394 GCA_028565735.1 Pinacopodium congolense
GATCCGACAGTCTCTACCTAGGTTATTAGAAAAGTCAATAAACAACGTGGTTTAAATCAATGAACTAACCAAAGATTAGTTAATTGTAAGGGAACTAGTCTTGGATTAGGATGATTTAGGACTAAACTTCCTAAGCTTTAAGCCTATTACCTAAGTATGAGGCATAAATAAACCCCAAGATAGGATTAATAGAGATAAGTCAGTGTCTTAACCATAACACTACCTTGAATTAGAGAAGACCCTAGATTAAGCATCATTGATCCATCAATTAAATCAACAACTACTAAAGCTTAACTGAATAATTTAGGAAAAGCAACCTATGACTCTATTACAATTGATTGGAATTTTTCTAGGGTTTTTAGATTAGATTTTACTTATTTATTTCTTAAATTATAAAGCTAAGTGTTCTCTAGATAATTGTAACCCGATTGACATAGCACTTATATCCTATAAACTTCCTCATGGGATCGATACTCGTAGTCTTAAACATACTCTAGTTTATTACTTGATTCGACCGGTATGCTTGCCGAATGTTGGTTTTGAATTAATTGTTAAATTTAGCATTAAAAGATAGATTAATTTGAGCTAATTTTGTATGTGGTCAACTGCAATTAAGTTTTTGGCGCCGTTTCCGGGGAAGTGAATTGTAATATCAAAGTGCATCAATCCTTTCCTCAAATAAGTTCATATTTTGCATTTAGACACTAAACAATACCAGAAACAATCAAACATCTAAAAGAACATGAAAAGGGATGTAAAAGTTCACACTAACTATGATTAAAACACATAAACAATACTTAAAACTCCTAAAAACAACCTAAAAACATAGTATGAAATCACACTTATCATTGAATATGAAAATAATAAAGAAAAATGAATTTTTATCCTAAGCTACCTGGTTTTAGGAACTTATGATGTCGTTATGACTTCTTATTCAATTTTTTCAGTTTGTTTCAATTTTTTGCTTCTAAGTGTCAAAACTAGCATGGACGCACCAAATCGTTAATAATTTTAATGAATTTCAACAACTTTGAAAGAAAATGTGGTCAATTCATAAATTAAACACCCACATCAGCAATTAAACTAACTACAAGCAAGAACATGCTAAATTTCAAGTCATTAGCCTAACTAATGCTCAATTTTGGCTTTAATAAACAAGAGAAATGAAAAATATTACTTCCATTTCTTGTGGCAATTTTTCTACATGGTATAACTTACCATGATACCCATTCGCCTTGAATGTTTTTCTTTCGAAATTGTCTAACTTGATAGCCCTCTACTTGTAAATATGAGTAATTTGAAGTGATCCTCTCCAATGAGACTTGGGTTAACTCATAATCAACTTCAACCTTGCTCTAAGCTTGTTATTTCTTATCTTAACTACCCTTTCGTTTTGTTGCAAAATCAAGGTTTTAGGGATGATAATGGGTAGTGTTTTTCTCTCACCAAAGAAGGTATATCCTAATTGTTGAAGTACAAATTTTAACTAGACTATGGGTGCTTTCACAAAATCCAATTCCACCTCCTTCTCAACTTATCTTTAAACCCACTTCTTCATCATGCTTCACCTCTTTTTTCTTGACATATTCATCTACCACTTCTATCTTCATACAAGCATTACTTTCTTTGGAATCCTTATTATCTTCCTTATGGTAAACTCAACTTGCTCATCGCCAATCTTACGGACTAACTTTTCTTCTTGTACATCTACCAATTCCCTTCCGATATTCATGACGATCGCCCAATAATCAATGGACAATTTCTAACTTCCTCAAAATCTAACACTGAAAAAATCTATCAAAAATCAAAAACTCCCAAAAGACAAAAAGAAACAAAAGGAATTGCCTCTCAAACCTAAAGTAAGGATCATTAATACTTGCCTAAAATATGTACAGTGGGGTGCCATCATGTAAAATGTTCTTGTCTCTTTAAGAAAACATTAACAATTCCTTTAAAAACCAACCATTTGATACCTAACAACTTTCTTTGATCTTCCCTCTTTCCCAATAACATGACAATAAATACAAGGGAAAATATAGGATCACCAATCTAAATGAGCAGTTATGTACAATATAAAATGGTAAGGCTTCAACTAAACTGAAATCACAATAAAATATTTTATTTCATCTCTAGTATAACTAACACATTGAAACTCAAATATTGTTGAAATTAATTTACAACCAAACCTAAATCTCACTCATCATTTCTCAAAACCTTTTCTTTACAATCATTTCTGAAAACCTTTTCTCCATAATCACAGAAGTATATTCCACTAAAACTATTAGGATTTTTTCAAGATGTCTACTACTACTTGGTTCTAGATTAATCAAATAGCCAAATAATATAGGCTTATTAGTTCAATAATGAATATATTCCTCTTACAAGATGACTTATAGGCTTGATTTCTAAAACCTAATGATAAAGATTACAGAAGGAGATTCCGAACCCTAACATTTGGGCGTATATTTGTTAGTGCTAAAAGTCATTTTACGTTAAATACCGAAAGTGCATGGGTCGTAGCTTATAGTATAAATAGATATTGTCCTTTAAGAATTGTATTTAATCACCACTTAATTAAGGTTAAACTTTGTTTAACACACAATCCAAAACAATAATAACTGAAAAATAAACTAAAAAAATGCAAACTAATAATCGATAAACAAAGGAACAAAGTATAGGAATTTGATAACTTCAAGCTTAAGACTGGGAATTACTTCTATCCTATTTTATTTCCATCTTAGCTTATTGATATAATTATATTTGACCGAAGATTTCCTTAAGTTTAGTCACCGTCTCTCAAGGTATAACTAGTTGTCTCTAACTGAATAAGATAGGGATTAATCATGCAATATCTCAACATACATAACCTTTCCTTAATATCTAGATTTGAAGCAATTCTAGAGGTAATAAATCAAATACCTAAGATCTCTCTTAATCACTTGAAAACCTGATGTTTATAGGTATATTTGGTGCCAACCCTCGTTATACAAGCCTACACAAATTTACAAAGCTCACTTTCTCAATCTATTACAAGCTACAAATAAAATAAACAATATAAACATTCATTTATTGAATAAATAAGCAAGATTTTCACAAAATAGTTGAACAGTAATTCCTATAAAGAGTTCAACAACTTATAATAATAATAATAAACCAACCAAAAATAATAATTTCCAGATACAAAAGTAGAAAAAAAGAGAAAAGAATAAACTAGATGAAGCTTGGAACTTGTCTATTCACTCCCTCAATACTGGAAAATCTGGCGGTTGTTGATTCTTTAAGAGTGAAGAGTATAGAAAGTTGGGAAATCAGCACGTCATGGTGTTCTTTATTATACCCAAAATAGAGAACATCATGATGTGCTAGTTTTCCAACTTTGTACACTCTTCACTCTTCTGTACATAATTACCCAAAAGAGAGAACATCATGACTTGCTAGTTTTCCAAATTTTTGGACATAACTCCTTTAGTCTTTTGATTGACATGAAATTTGAACTGGAACCTCTTTGCATTTTGATATTACTCCCCATAATATTTCAAATCCATCTAAGCTCTACAAGTCCCTCTAATGAACCTTCCAAATCACCTAAATGAAATCCACTACTAAATTTCTACTAGTGGCATATCTAACCACAAAACTGTGCCAATCCATTCCTCAAATAAGCTCCAGATTTTCCATCAAACACTAAATAATATAAAAAAATTAAAAATATAAAAGATAATGAAAAAATGCAAAAGATCAAGCTAACTAAGGTTAAAACACAAAACAATGCTTAAAATACCTAGAAACACCCTAGAAACATAGACTAAAAACACACCTGTCAACTTCCCTAAACATAAACCTTTTCTTGTCCTCAAACAAAATCAAAAACAAAATTACATCCTATTTGTTCATTTTGAAAGATATCAAATGCATGCAATCTTTCAAAAATTGGCAACTAGAATGTTAATCTACTTTACACATCATAATTAGTTTTCATTATTGTGCATAAATAAATTTAACTCTTGATACCATTGATCAAAGGAAAGCATAAAATCAAGATGGATTTTCCTCACAATATTCACTCTTCTTGCTTAAGTGTTTAGAAGTTAGTGTTTTGCAAGGTGATACTACCATAGGCTTGAAAATTCATCAATTCTCTTCCATACAGATTACATGCTATCATGGGTCAAAAGGGCATTATTAAAAGTTGTAATGAGGTTAGGGTTAAGGTAAGGAAAAAGGTTTTGCAAGGTTCCTCACAAGTGTTCACAAAGAATTAATTGTAAAGGGACAACTAAATAATTGTGAGATATGCATGTGAATACAACTAACTACTCATCAACAATTGTTGCTGCTATATTTGGTTCTTTTCTGTCTTTTTGTCTTTTGGGAGTTTTTGACTTTTGATTGATTTTTTCTCTCCTTTTGTTTTTGACTTTTTGTCTTTTGGGAGTTTATGCAACCAATTACTTTAATCACTCGACATGGTTCAACTTTTACTCAAGTGGCCTAATTTAAATTCAAGCACACACTTAATCTCATTCTAACTATAATGATATAATTTTATGGTAAAACATGCATCGTAGAGATTCAAGTGCAAGGAAATTTGCATTCTTAATACTAAAAACCTAACATGAATCCTAAATGACATGCAAAATGCAGTCACAAAGGCAAAAGAATACCTCCCCACATTTAAAGGACACCATTTTTTCAAACTGTTAAGATAATACCAACAACAAGGAACACAAAGATTAAAACCACAAAACATACAAAGAACACAATAGAAAATAAATAAACAACACACTAATACAATACAAAAACAAAAAAACTAGTACAAAAACCAGAAAATACTCAAAAATCAATACAAAAATATAAAAACTACAACTAAAAACTAAAACTAAAAGTTAATCAAACGGCTCCTAAATATTTTATATGTTCACCTAAGTTGTGATTGTAAACTAGGATATCATTAAAATAAACTACAATAAACTTTATAATGAAAGATCGCAAAACATGGTTCATTAACTTATACATTTACTAAGTAGATCATTAACCATTTGTATAAACGACATTTAGTTTTAGAACCAATTTTTCACTCATCTCATTCTTTCATGCAAATTTGATAATATCTATTTTAAAATTAATTTTAGAAAATATATAGCATCATGCAACTCATTAAGCATATCATTTAATTTAAGAATATGGTGTCTATATTTTACAATGATTTGGTTGATGATTCTATAATTTGTGAACATACATCATGCTCCATCTTTCTTAGGTATTAGAATGATAAGAATAAAGCGCGGGCTTAGAATTTCCCTCGTAAACCACTTATGTAACAACTCAACTACTTGTTGCTAAACATCTTTGATCTCTTTAAGATTCGTCCTACTAGTCCATTTTGTATTGATCTTCTTAGAATAAAATAAATTTAATGCTCAATATCTCTTATTAGTGGTAATTTATGTGGAATCTCTTATGGAGAACTCTTTGATCTCACTATTTTTAGTAAAGGCACTTAACCTCTTACTTTTCTCTCCACTCTCTGATTCTTTTCCCACACTTTTTTCCTTCTTTTAAGTTCTCTCACTCTTTTCTCTCACACTTCTTTCTTTCTTTTGTATACTCCCTCTTTCTTTTCTTTCATTTGAAATTCTTTTGCACTCCTCACTTAGTTTTCATATGCCTTTAATGGTTTAAAAGATGTTAAGATAATTGTTCAATTTTTCAAAGTGAAGGAAGTCCCAGTAACAAATGCCTCACATGCATTGACACCAACAACACAAAGTACCTCATCCTTATAACTCCAAATTGATAATGACACCAATACTTACTTAGTGACCTTAATCTCTCTACCCTCATTAAGCTACTATAACTTGAATGGCTTAGGATGCTTCAAAGTTAGCAGTTTCAATTTCTCAACTAAAAAGGTATTAGCCACATTGGTGCAACTACTACTATCTATAATCATACTATATACCTTATTACTAACATAATACTTAATATGACAGATATATTCCTCTATACCTCATTGCAATTATCCTTAGGTTAAAGGTTTTCCTAATCACTAATAACTCTTCATATGCTCGCTCCTCAATCTCTACATTTCTCTCTTTCTTTAATGATGAGATCTCATCATCACTATAACTAATGCTTTTCACATCACCAGTGTCTCTAATCATCATTGTCCTTTTATATAGATATTATGATGTAATATTTCCAAATTCTTGACACTAGAAATACTTTATTTTTTGAAACTTAACAGATGGTTTAAGTTCAGATTTGCCTTTAGATAGTGTACTAACCTCATTCAATTTATTCTCCTCCTTTAGCTTCAGTACTGGCTTATTATCTCTCCATCTAGATCTTTAGTAATAAGTCTCATTATTCTTAGAAAAATTCTTGGACGTCAACTACCTCTCCACCTTAACTGCCTTACCTAATAAACCCTCTATCTTTATATAATTCTATAACTCTACTATGTCTTCAATTTCCTTATTCAACCTATTAAGGAACCTAGCCATTGTAGCCTTTCGATCCTCCCCTACATTGGCTATAATCATGGATATCTCTATCTCCTTATAGTAATTACCCACACTCCTAGACCATTGAGTCAAACTATGTTGTTTCCTATACAAATCTCTATAATAGTGTCTTAAAACTAACCTCTTATGTGTCATCACCTTCATCTCCTCTCATGTGTGAATTGGTTTCTCTTTACTCTTATGTTTGTTGAGCACCAACTAATCCTACTAGGTGCCAATATGGCCTATGAATGTATAGCTGCCAGTTTAACTTTCTTCCCCTCAAAATAGTTGTGACAATCAAAGAGATGTTCTACCTTTTACTCACATTCTAAATATAACTCAAGTTCATTTTTCCCTTAGAAGGTTGAAATTTGCATCTTGATGCCTACTATGCTATTGTCTTATCATATGGTAGCTTTCACTCCTTTATTAGATCCAACCTTCTCATAATCCAAACTCTCCCGTTCTTCACCCTCTACCATACGTCTCTTGGAAGATTTAGACCTTATACGAGTCGTCGTGCTATCAAACTATGTATTAAAAGCCTAGAATTGCTCTTGGAAAATTTTCATGAATAATTTAAACTCCATGGCTCTAAATATTGTTTCTCATCCTAACATCTTAAAAGAACAAGTTAGTCATAAGAAAACTAAATTAAATCTCAGACACTCTCGCTCACATGTTTACCCTTAATGTAATATGGTATCTCTCGTGTTTTAGTTAAGCTTCATTTTTCTCAAAATTGTGCTAACCACTCTTGCCTTTGATCACTCAAATTTCCTCCTTTACTAGTTCTTTAAAAAGAACTTTATCAATGATCTTACCTAAAACAAGCCAAGCAATGATAAAACTATATGAAACAATAATATGCATCACTAAGAAAGACAAACAAAATTAAGAATGGTGTAGTAAATAAAATAAACAAGAAATTTGATGGATAAAAAGACTCAAAATTTGTACGAACTAACAGTAAAACTATGCAAAAAATATGAGGATTAATTACAAGGAATTGTGAAACTAAAGAACTATATACTTGACTTATGGTTCCTTTTTCACTTAGGAAAACCCCGAAGGTATTGAAAAACAAGGATTTTCAACACAAGTTGACAGATCTAATAAATTTTTACACTTTTTCATTATTTTTTAATTTTTTTCATGATTTTTTAAAGTTTTTTTTCTAAATGCTATGAACTTAGGAAGAGAATAAGAAAAACACTAGATTCAAACAAGATACATAGAAGAAATAGACAAGGAATAGGAATAAAAAGGAAATAAGAATTTAGATTTGAATCATTGTATGTGTAAGAATAAAAAACTAAAGAAACAAGGATGCATAGGAAACTAAGAACAAAAAAAAATAAACAAATTGAAGAGAAATAAAGAATGGGAATACCTGATTGAAAGAAAATCAAGGCTTTGATAACAACTGATGTGAATCTTAGATCACGAATAGTCTAAAACCTAAATCTATGCGAAATAGAAGTCCTAAGATTGTCTTTAAATTAGTAGAAATTAGACCCTGACCAAAACTTATCAATTAGAACCATAACCATAGTATTGATCACCACAGGTAATTATAATAAGATCATATTAGAATTCTTAATAAAGAGCAAAGGTAAGAAAATTCCCTCACAAGAAGAAAGTCTCTTGATTTGATTCAAAGTATCAAAATGTTTTGCAAGGTGATGGATAATTATGTTTAAATAGCCCTAGCAATACCAAACCCTAACCTAGAGACAAATTTATAAATTAAGTAATAAAAATACAAAGTTTCTCTATTAGTATGCGACCTTCAATGGTAGTTAGGTCGGTGATTAATAGTGTTATTATGATGGATCATTGTTCCTTTATCCTTGTCCAAGTCTATAACAATGATTTTTAAATGTATAATAGCACTGTTAAAGAGTGTCATTATGCTTAATTTCCTTATTATTTATGTCATTGATTTGCAATCCATAATGGATGTACCTTATAAGCCATAATGACACCATTTTTTAGGGTTGTTTAGTTGTTGTCATTTGCTCAAAACAACGTTCCTTGTACCTGAACTCTCAAACTTGGCTTTTATTAGTTTACATTGACTCTCAAAGGTCTGTCCCTCATCTAGAATACATAAATAGGTGATTAATATGACTTCCTTCTCTTGCAACTCCATGATTAATTGTTGAAGAGCTTATTTCATGCTCTTAATCCTAGTTCTCTTCATTAGTTCTCCTATTTATCTCAGTAGTTCAAAATTATGGGTCAATATAGGTGAAAGCATGACTTAATCGCTATCAATCTGGTAAACATGTCTACCACTTGATCTTCACTAGAGAGAAACTTAACTATTAAAGAGCTATTAGAGATTTCCTTTCGAATAAAATAATAGTCAATCTTGATATGTTTTATGTTAGAATTGAAGTTAGATAAATGAAACTGAGATTATCATACCACAAAATGATAGGCTTTGGTGAAGGAAAGCCAATTTCATTCAATAATGATTTGATCCAAAGAATTACTAGTTATATTTAAAAAAATCCTTTGTACTCACCCTTTACAAAGGATTGAAAAATTGTCTTTTATTTCTTAGCTGCCAAAAAAATTAAAGATGAGATAAGAAAAAAGTCATAGCCAATAATGGAGTGACAACCATTCAAATAACAAAACCTAGTCATTATACAAAAAAAATTGTCAATGAACTTAGAGAAAAGGGTCATGGTCAATGGTACCTTTTAAATGGTGGTGGAGTCTTTTGGTTCCTTTCCAATGAGCATTAGTGGGACAATGAAGAAATTGACATAGTCAATTAATGATATACTAAATTTTTGGTCACGTCCAAATAAAATATTAAAGAGAGCTAATAATTCTCTTGTACTCATCATAATGTGGCAAAGGGATACTAGTCGTTTTAGAACGAATAGGATAAGAGTGATCATTGGCATGGAATATGGTTTGAAATCGGTCATTGTTGTTAGTCGAAGAAGAGTCTAAGTATATTTCCTTTGAGTGAGCAATAGTTTAGAAGACAAATGTTGAACCTTGATACCCCAAAAAATATTACAAGCAACCTGAATGCCTTACCAAAAATTCCTTTTTCAAGTGTTAAATAAAGCATCAATTTTGGATGAATTTAAACTGAAGACAATTAAATCATCAACATAGCATAATATAAAATTTTTGTTAGACCCATCAATAATAAATATTCCAGATGTTAGGCATTAACGTATCCTTTAGATTGAGCCAATTAGAAAACTTTATTGAGATGTCTGTGACAAAACACATTACTAACGTCTAATTGTTTAATCAGATAGTTTTGAGAGGTAGTAAGAGAGAGAATAAGGAGAATCACTATAGCCTTTACAATCAAGTTAAACGTCTTTCAATAACCAATTCCTAATTATTGAGTAAAGCCTTGTGCAAATTAGACTACTCTTGTATCTATCAATGCTACCATTCAATAGCCGCTTAATCTAAAAAATCCTCTTACACCCCATAACATTTTGATTTGCCAAATGTTTACGGTAGATAAGGCAGTGATGTCGACATCCATTGCCTACCCCCATTGCTCATCATCCTTAACTTAATGATAAGTTTATGGTTCCACTTGCAAAAAGTCAATATTCTTAGATGATTTAATTTTTGAAAGGTGCAAGTGACAATATGAGTAGCTCTTTTTTAGAAAGTGGATGTAGTTGCATGGGATGAGTACAAGGTGGTGGTGTTAGAGAAGGTAAGGAAGGAGTTAGATAAGATATAAGGTCAACAATTAATTTAGGGGTTAGAGAAAGAAGAGTACATAGAAACTGGTGGAACAGACTGAGCATATGATGGGGTGAAAAATAGAGAAGAAGAATGTGTAGAGGGTGATATAGAAGGAGACAGTGGAGTAGTTAGCTATACATATAAAGAAGGAGAATTAATATCCTTTAAAATAGTATCAAGTGATTGAGGCACACCTACTATAGGAATAGATTTCGAGAAGTTCTTTATTTCCATCTTAAGCCACAGACTAGTAGGAATAGAAGTAGGAAAAATGGATCTTAATGATCATCTATATAAAGGAAAAATGTTTTCAACGAAACAAACATGATGGGCTATATATATCATGCATGTTAAGGGATCAACATAAATATAACCACAATAATTTTGGGATTTCCCAAATTACATATATCTGATACTTTTAAAAGAGAACATATGGTTGTCATATGGTCTTAAAAAAAGAAAGCATCTGCAACCAAAAATATTTTAGTCAGGAAGACTTAATTCTATTTTTAAAGAAGAGTTTATGAGATGAAAATTATTAAATCTTGGAGAGGGAAGACAATTGATCAAATGTCAAGAATGAACAAAAGCATAATAGCATTATTTGAAAAGGATATAGGCACATGTTAAAAGGGTAAGACCTGTATCCACAAGGTGCCATATGTTATGATATGAAACATTATCTTGTTCGTCTATATATAGGCATGCTAGACGATGAACATTACCTTGAGTTTCAATGTATCTATGAAGTTTTTTACACTTAACACCCAGTCAGAATGAAACACTTTGATTTTAATATTAAATTTACATTTAACTATGGATTAAATTTTCAAATAAATAGAGTGCACTTTGCTTTTATTTTTGACAAAGTAAAGCCATGTGCATTTGATAAAATCATCGATAAAAAGAACAAATTATTTATGGCCTAAAGAAGATTAAATTGGTGTAGGACCCCTTACATCTAAGAAGATATTATCAAAAACATTAGAACTGAAGATATTATCAAAAACATTAGAACTCCTATTATCCAAGTTATCAAAGGAATATTTGCTAATTTTGCTAGATGAAAAGAAGTATAAAAATTAGTAGATGATAATGTAAATAAGGATAATTGATGTGACTAAATAACACATGATACAATTTGAATATGAGGATGGCCCAAGGTCACATGCCAATCGTCAAAAGAAATACTTTCTCCAATTAAAGCTTGTTTGAAGGGTTGAGGAAGAACATAAAAACCATCCTTACATGACCCTTGTAATAATATTTCCTTGGTCACATGATCCCTGACAAAAAAAAAAAAGGATAGGGCCAAAATTAAAAGGAACATGAGTCATCAAATGAAAAATTTTAAATAGAGAGTAATGACATTGTAACTTTTAAAATTAACAAAATTTCATTAAGAATTTTGATGTAAGCTTAGTAAGAATAGCCTTACCTGAATGAGTAATAGACAACAATTTTTTATTACCAACTTGAATTTGATCACCATTATTATAACTTTAAAGTTCTCTAAATTAGTTTATACCTATTGTCACATGATGTGTTGTACTTATTTTAAGATACCGTAGCATAGGTTGAAGATTTGTAATAAATAAAGACTTTAAAGCTACAATTGGATGATACAACATTAAAGAATGGATTGGAGGTCGAAAAGATTGCCTTGCAATATTAGCCTATAAACTAAAGTTATGTTTAGGTACATACTGACATAGACAAAGATTAGCTAAATGATTTTTATATCCATAAATTTGATATAAACCCTTGTTTTTGTGATAATGAGATTGCTTTGATCTTGGAGTAATAGAAGAAGGTTGATGGCCCTTAGTGAATAAACAGATGATAAAGAGGGTGATCTATCGAAATTATTACGAGGCTCTGATACCATGTAAGTTTCTATCAACACATTTTATTTGTGTAAAAAATATATACAAATATATACAGATCATGTATAAAGAGATTAAAATAGAAACTAATCAATAGTTATAAATTAGGCATCTAATTTATTTTAAATAAGGAACTTAATAATATATTACAACTATACAATCTTAAAAATTAAGAAAAAGATATATTGAAAATCCATAAATATCAAGTGAGTCTGCAACCCTTATTTAAGTCGTTGTATTTTTTTTCTTTCTTTTAAAAGTATAATGACATCTTATTTAAAATTACAATGTCATCATTTAATAGATCTATTTATCTTTTGATATTTTAACATTCTTATATATATATATATATATAGTAGCTATATACAGTAGGTTATGCTACAATGAAGACTTTTTGGTTTACTTTTACAAAATTTCTTTTATTGAATATAGGCAAAACTATGTTTAAATTAAATAAGATAAAGGGAATGACTAGGGAACCACCATTCAGTGGCTCCCTTACAGCCTCGTGTGGATCCCATGCAGGTCCCATGCATGGTCTACCATTTTTTTTAAAACCAACATGCAGGACTCATAGCTCTTTTAAGATCAACTTCCATTTTTGCCCTTTCTTGTTTATTAAATTTAAGAAACTAAACCTTTAATTTTCAGATCCGCTAGCCATCAATACTTACCCGCAACCTTTTGGAAATTTGAGCTTTTAGCAATTAAACCTTGAGTCCCCTATTTCAACAATTATAGTAGTCTCACTAAAAAACATATTTTGTATATGTCAGAAAAGAACGTTAACCCTCAAAGCTCTTTTGGTTCACTCTTCAGGGAATGTCCATTTGGAACAAAAATCTTGCTATAGTTCTCATAAGAAGTAAGACTGTGCTTGACCCTCTTAGATAAAGCTTGGAGGAAATCTTTCTTAAGGATGCATCTGAAAGAAGGTCCATTAGTAATCACTACTCTATCAGGCTTCATAATTAGAGCTTTCGCCTTCTTAAGAAGCAGAGAGTATCTAACAGAGCTATAGTTGCTGAAAATTGGTCTGGAAAACAAGTAAGCATCAACGAATTCAACAATCTTAACATAGAAATTCGCGCTCATCGCACCCTAATAAGCTCTAATGAAATGGCTATACTGCTTAGGCACAAGTCCCTTAGTCAAAAGCATCATAGTTAAAGCATAGCCATAAGCATTAGCTAACTTAACAAAGGCATTAAATGAACGAAACCTTTTGTGTACAGTAACAAGGAAGACAAATACAAAATATCGGGAGTAAATTTATTAAATGATGAGAGTTTTCTAACTTTTACATCTGTCCATCAGTCTATATAAATCAACAAAAATAAAACCTACTTAATTAATAAAAAACAAGCTTACAACCATTAATCAGCTAACTTAACAACAAATGACACAATAAGGAAAATTTACATAAAATAACATAACATAATCTTTACATGCCCCCTCAAGATGGAGCTCGATGAACATCAAATAAGCCAAACTTAGAAAGAAGAGAAGAAAAAATGAGTGCAGCTAGCGGCTTCGTAAACAAATCTGCCAATTGATCTCGTGAAGGAATGTGACGAGGAACAATAAAACTAAGCTTGTATTGATCTCTAACTAGGTAACAATCAAGGTCAAAATGCTTGGTCCTCTCATGAAAAACAGGATTCGCAGTAATGTGAATAGCTGCCTTGTTATCACACCTCAAAGATATAAGGGTAGGAATCACAACCTGCAAATCTTTAAAAAGATAAGAAATCCAAATTAACTCACAAACTGTGGAGGCTATACTCCTGTACTCAACCTCTGCAGAGGATTTGGAGATTGTTGATTGTTTCATGGTCTTCCAAGAGATAAGAGAAAAATCCAAGAAATTACAAAAACCTGACAGTGAATGTCAAGAATCTGTGCAAGTGGCCAGTTAACATCACAAAAGACCACAAGACGCAAGGCCGAAGAGACAAGAAAGAAGAGTCCTTGGGAAGGACATCCCTTAAGATATTTTAGCATATGGAGAGCTGCATTCTAGTGTTGATCACAAGGTGCTTGAAGAAATTAACTCAACTATTGTACAACATATGTAATATCTGGTCTAGTAAAACCCAAACATAACAAGCGACCCACCAATTAATGATAAGAACTAGGATCAGAAAGTAAAGAACCGAAAGTTATAGACAGTTTAAGGCCCTTTGGAAGTGGTGTTGAAACTGGTTTAGCATCAGTGAGACCAGTCTCTTGTAAGATATCAAGTATATACTTCCGTCAATTAATAGAAGTGCCAGTAACAGACCTGGCTATTTCTAATCCAAGGAAATATCTAGCAAGACCTAGGTCTTTAACAGTAAACGTAACATGTAGAAAATTCTTGACAACCAGCAAATCAGTTTCAGAAGGACTAGCTAATAGAACATTGTCAACATAGATGACCAAAGCAACAAAAGAAGATCCAATGGATTTTTATGAAAAGCCAGTGATCATGTTTTGATTATGTAAAACCAATAGATAATAGTTTGTCAGTAAATTTAGTATTCCATTGTCTAGAAGCCTGTTTAAGGCCATATAAAGAGTTTCTTAGTTTACAAATCTGACATGGTTTGACCTTGGAATAACCTTCTAAAGGAAGCATGTAAACATCCTCATCAAGAAATCCATGCAAAAATACATTATTAATGTCCAACTGATGAATTGGCCAAGCAAAAAAAGATGTTATAGCCAATAAAACCTGCATAGTAACAAGTTTAGCAACTAGAGAAAAACTTTTAGTAAAATCAACTCTCTCAACTTAATTATAGCCCTTAACTACTAATCTAGCCTTATATCTATCGCCATTACCATCTGGGTGCAATTTCAGTTTGTAAACCCACCTAGACCCAATTTCTTTCTTACCAATAAGTAAAGCAGTAAGTTCACAAGTTTGATTTAACTCTAAAGCCTATAGTTCTTGTTGCATAGCTATAACCCAATGTGCATTGGATGCAGCCTGAGTATAAGAATATAGTTCCTGGATATTAGACATATTAGCTAAAAATGACATATATGCAGATGAAACATGGGATGGATGAGTATAGGGGTAAGTGTTTAGGGTATAAGAAGAAAAAATAGGACCATTAGACATAGGTGGTAAAGTGGTAGAGGTATTGTCTGGGATAACAACTTGTGATACAAAATCATTTAACCAATTCGGTTTATGAATAGATGTTGTACTTCTTCTTAATAGAGGACCAAAAGAAATAGAATAGACACATTACTAGACACAAGAGAATTAGAAACAGAAGGAAGATGAGAATTAGAATCCAATGGAGAATAAGAAGAAATTAATTGAGAGTCAGAAGAAATAGGAGAATAAGAATCAAAAGATGAAGAGAAATCCTGAATAGATAAAGGAATAGGAGCAATAGATGTTAAGGGTGAAATAGACTTATAAGGAAATATGTGTTTATGAAAAACAATATTTCTATAAACAAGAATAATGTGAGAATGAAGATCAAATAATTTATAAGCCTTTTGACCAGGACTTTAACCAATAAATATACATTTGTAAGCCCAAGTATCAAACTTAGATTTATTTGGTTTAACATTGGTCACAAAACAAAAGCAACCAAAAGTTTTAAAATGAGTGTATATTGGAAGATAACCCTATAATACTTCATAAGGTGTTTTCCAATTCCAAACTAAAGTAGGCAGTATGTTAATAATGTATGTGGTAGCAATGATAGACTCACCCCAAAATTTCTTAGGTAATGAAGCCTAAAACATCAGGGCTTTAGCAACTTCTAATAAATGTCTATGCTTCCTTTCAACTACTCCATTCTATTGTAGAGTATGAGTGTAAGGCTTATGATGCACAATGCTTAGATCAGTAAACAATTGTTGACAATCACTACTAAAAAACTCAGCCCTATTTTCAAACCTAACTATCTTGACAGATTTATCAAACTAATTAGAAATCAGTTTTAAAAATTGAGCCAAGATATGTACTACCTGACTTTTATGACTCATCAAGTAGATCCTTGTAGCCCTACTAAAAACTTCTACTATAGTAAGGAAATAGTGACCACCATTCAAAGAAGACTATACGGTCCCCAAATATTAATATGTATCAATTGAAAGATAGTAATAGTTTGAATTGAACTAGATGGTAAAGGTAACCTATGTTGTTTAGTAAGGAGACAAACATCACATACATTGTAAGATTTATCATTCTTAGAACTGATACTTATAATATGACTAAGTATAGTTTCTGATGTATACCCTAATATGTTATTTTAAAGCTTGTACAAAGAATTAGAATTGACAAGATCATATGTATCATTAACAGTACATAATGAATATTGTTTTATTATTTCTGCACAGAAAGAATGTGCATCAAGAACGTACAACCGTCCTATCAGCTTACTAATAGCCACAATTCTTTTAGTCTTCAGGTCCTACAAAATGCAGTGGGTAGGATAAAATTTGAAGATAATGGAGGCTGATGTGGCAAGTTTATGTACAGACAACAAATTGTATTTAAAGGTAGGAATATGTAAGGCTTCAGCTAAAACAATGTTGTTTAAAATAAAAAAAACTACCAACATGATGAACATGATTCAAATTTCCATCAGGTAAGTATACAGGAGTAAAAGATTTAAGCTCAATAGGTTTCTGTAAAAGATTCATTTCTATATACATATTATTTGAAGCCTCAGTATCTAATATCCAAGAATCAGAGTCTATACTAGCAATGTAAGACATAGTTTTAGGTAAAACAATATCTGCAAAGTCAGTAATATGAGCAAAATTCACCATTACAAGGTCAGTGGCATCTTTATGCTTTGAAAACTTCAACAGCTCCTTTCTAATTGCCTCTCCTAAAGCAGGATTCGAACTTCCTCTACCTTTCTCTATCTGATCTTATTCAAATTGAATTGTATGTGTAGTAGCTTCAACATTAGCTGCAGAGGCTTTATCCTTGTATGTCCCTTTTCCCCTCTTATACTAAAATTCTTTGTACCAATAAGGTATTCCATTCAACTTAAAACAACTATCTTTCTGATGCCCATTTCTCTTGCAATACATACAATAGGATTCACTCTTATCCATGTTTCTTCCCTTATGCTTCATATTCTGTTTTCTACCCCTATTAGTTCCTCTATTGCCACTGTTTACATTAGCTAATGGTGCATTGTTCTCTACTCCTTCAACAAATCCCAAATTAACTTCTCTATGTTTCTCTACTGGCAACACCATGGAGTAAGCCTTATTAACCGAAGGTAGTGGATCTATAACCAATATCTGGTTTCTTATATTATCGTAACTCTCATTTAATTCCATTAAAAACTGCATCAATTGATTAAGAGATGCAGTTTCAACTACAGTCTTATGTATTCCACACACACACTGATTTGCTACTCCACAAGCATACTTTGAAACAGGCATCAAACAACTCAGCTCATCCCACAATTTCTTAAGATTGGTGAAATATTTTGCTACTGTCTTATTTCTTTTTGACATAGAACTAATCTGCCTCTGTAAATGATATACTAGCAAGCCATTACTAGCACTGAATCTCTCTTCTAAGTCTACCCATAATTATCTGGCAAAATCCATATATATAAAGGCGTCAACTATTTCTTTTGAAATCAAATTCAATATCCATGATCTTACCATATAATCTGTACGTATCCACTTATCATACTCTCCTGATTCTATATTTGGTTTTTCACATTTTCCATCGATAAACCCTAACTTCATCTTAGCTTCCAAGGCTATTTTAACTGACCTACTCCAACTCAAAAAATTGTTTCCAGTTAAAGACATCGTAACCAAAACCATACTTGGATGGTCAGACCCCTGCAAGTACAATGGATTCTCCCCATTCGAAACCTTCACTCTCGTTTCAAATATAGATGCAATAGTCGCGTCTTCCATGACTATAAAATATGAGCTTTACTGTTGCCTTCGCTTCATGAAACCAATTGCCAAAACTTGAGAGAAGTAGACTTGAAACCCAAATCTCCGAAATACGATCGAAAGGAAACACTGTCACAGATAAAAACTAATTTCGTAGATAAACTCTCTTCAATCGATCACTGGCACCATCAGTAACAAGAAAACAAACTCGATCCAAGACCGATCAAGCTCTGTTACCATGAACGAAACCTTCTCTGTATAGTAACAATGAAGACAGATACAAAATATCGAGAGTAACTTTATTAAGTGAAGAGAGTTTTCTAACTTTTACATCTATCAATCTATCTATTTATATCAACCGAAATAAAAACTACTTAATTAATAAACAAAACAAGCTTACAACCATTAATCAGCCAACTTAACAACAAATGACACAATAAGGAAAAATTACATAAAATGACATAGTATAATCTTTACATTAGACTCGACAAAGGCATTAGATGCCTTTACAACTCTTAAATTAGGCCCACCAACTAAAATTGACTTCACGGCCTTAACCACTTTGTTCATAATATATATAACAAAAAGGTTCTCATTGTAAGATCTAGCGATCGCGTTCGAGACATTTAGTCCATTAACGTTGAACATGACAATGCAAGTGCCGATACCACGAAACTATACCTCACCATTGGTTGCATACCTGCATTGAGTTCATTATAGCAACTAATATTGGTCAGTTTAAGCTCAGCGATCTGGCGGTCGAACAGAGTGAAGTTTACCCTTAAAAACTTATATGAAATAATTAGGGAGTCCTAGGGCCATAAGGAGCCACCCTAATTATTTCTTAAGATAAACTAGTAAAAAAATGTCTAAATCAATGTTGATGGCACTAGTTAGTGAAGAAAAAATCGTACCTAACTTTGGTGATATTTAAAGAAGGCAACCTTCTTAACCCGTAAAACATAGTAAAAGTAAAAATGACTTATCAATTGCCTAAAAGTTACTAAAAAAAACATGCAAGGTTTGTTGCTTCTAATCAAATCACATCCATGCTTGTTGCTAGTTAAATGCAAATAAACAACTATATACTTCCAAAAAATAAACAATTATATCGTGTTTTTATAATCCTTTCATCTCAAATAGTGATTAAAGTGCTAAGTAAGTTAAATATTAACCTTAAAATATGTCATTATTTTTTTGTTTAAAAGATAAAATAGATAAAAATAGATAAATTATAACACAAAAATTAATGTCTTGAAAAACTTACCTAAACTTAGGGTGGATGCTCGATGATCAAACATTTAATAACTTTTTGAGAAATTACAAGTTTTAACTCTATTAAGATTTGAACCTTAATAAAGAGAGATGTCTTAAACATTTTCTCCTCATAAGCTACAAATCCATTGATTTATTTAATTTTTTTTTCTATGTGGTACTGTCTATAATTTACATTTAGATATCCTTTATTAAAGTTGATGCAGGTTTTCTGATACAACAAAGGCCTTTCACATTTACTGGTTCTTTCCTCCCTTCGCTCCTTAACTGTCTCCTAGAGTTGAAGCATTGAAAGACAAATATAATGTATATTTAACCATGTCTTAATAGATGTTATAGGAAAAGAAGATATGATGACTCAAATAACTATGATATGTAAAATATTAATTAATATTTAGTAGAAAATAAGACATATGGACTGAAATAGATATTAGATGTAAAATGTTAATTAATATTTAATAGTTATATGCATAGTACAGATGCAAGAATTTGGTTCTTATATATAAACTCTTTTTTTTGGCGATAATTTATATTTTATCGTATAATACAAAGTACTAATCTATCATTTTTCAAACGCAGTCGATTTAGACATTCTGTATTTATAGAAAAAAAAATAAAAATTGAACATCTCTTAATAAAGAAATGATTAAAACGTTTTATCTTATAATTTGAATTGAAATTAGTTTTATACGTTGTCCCCGCAATAATAAGTGGGGACAATGGCCAGTCATGGACCTGCACGTGGAAACTTTCTGTCCATTCACGTGATGATCAGCTGCTTTTATAGATCCTACGGTCAGCTTTTCCTTTTGGCCTTTTTATTATCTTTTCAAAGCACATGCACTTTTACGCGGTTTGGGAATATTCTCTCGGATAGGTTTTTGCTTGTTGACGTTCGCCGCTCAATTACTTATCTTTCAATCAAATGTTTGGTCATTTATGTTAATTAAATATTAAATATTAAATATTTTTTTCCTAGGCACTGGGTAATTATTATATATTTATGTAATTAAAAAACGAGTAGGTACTAAAATAGCAAGTAAGTGGAGACAATCTTGCTTGGAGGTTAAGTATCAAAAAGTGCTTATGCCTGATCTACGGACCCTAGCTACCTAAATCAGACCGTTAGGGCTGCTGACATTAGTCTATCCTTAATAACTGTACTGATTAGTTTTGTCTTTGCTTGGGAATAGGAATCTATCTAAATAATAGCAGCACCCACAAATTTGTCAAACTGTTTGACTCTTTCTTTGTTCAACCACGTTAAATTAATACCTACTTTGCATTCTCCTTTTTACCTCCTTACAGCCATTGTGTTAGGGTATCTACACTACATTCATTTATTGCATTATAATAAATAAAAAGAATTACTCTCATTTTAGTGATTTTTTGACATTATAATTGTAACTGTATAGCAGTCAGGTAATGTTAAAACTAATTTACTTTTATGTTCCAACCCTGAAACTGATTCTCTCTCTCTCTCTCTCTTGTAATTTGAATAAAAGTTCAATCCTTAAATTTAACCACCAAGATTTGATTGAACTCAGTTAAACTTAACCATCAAATATGTTAGGCCTTGTTTATTTAGGATTTTATTTTTTGTTTTTGTTTCTTATTTTTTAAAATACAAAAATCGAAAAAAATAATAAAAAAACTAATAAAAAAACACATTAATACAATACATAAATTAAAAAAACAGTATAGAAATAAAAAAAATCACACAAAATTTAATACAAAAATACAAAAATTACAACCAATAACCCAACTAAACGTGTCATTAAACTTAAATTAGTGTTCAAATGAGATGATATATGCCAATTTTGGATGAGTTGTTTTGTTTGGGTTTCTAGTTTCATTATGCTCAACAAAAGAAAAAAAAAAGATCATCAATTTTTATTATCGATACATAAATATATAGCTTTTTCTCTTCTTCTATAAAGAGTTGCTTATGTATACGTTTTGGCCAATTTCCATACTTGGAACAATAATGCTTTCAACTTTTAACCAGCCTAGCTATACATGAGACCAAAAAGTTTAAGATTCTCTCTTTTTATCTGAAACTAAAGCAACGATTAGCTAATCATTAAGAATTTTGATTAGGAAGTCACGAAGTTCTTTTCTATAGGGGTCTCTATACTATTGTATATGAAGCTATGAAGATAATTAAACCTCGACCGCAACAACTTGCATGCCTAATTCTGCGACCGTCATCACCGACTTCTTGTATTTGAAACTAATGTATTAATGCAAGTAACAAGTTGGTAGTCCAGAAATTCCATATGCTATACATTCAATGGCTTCCTTTGACATACTAATTGTATGGACCACAACTAACATCATCTATAGAGCGAATAATAATCCACCAATTAACAAATGGTTAATTGGAGATATGCTTAATAATTTAATTTAGTATGTGTTGTGTGGTGTGAAACAAAGAATCAAAGCAGACATCAATATTAACTTTTGTCGTAGAAAACAGTTCTAACGGAGGTCTTATACTTTATAATATGGGTTATTTCTAGAATACTCTATATTTAAACATATGTAGTCTTTTGACTTATTTTAGTTTTGTGGGTTAATTTAATTAATATGTGTCACTATTTATGATTCTGTTTCTAGATTAATGATGACATCATCTAAATTGAAGGTGGCGTAAGAACTGGCAAACTAATAATCATAGTGTCGAAATAAAGTAAGAACACATCAGTATGCTACTTTTCAAACCAAAACAAAAAAACAAAAACGATTTTCAATATACAGAAAAATTTTATTAAAATGAATAAGTAAGTGGATATTTTTATATTTATAAAGCCTCTTTCATATCGATGTTTCTATTAAAAATAAAGTTGCAATCTAATTATATATGTTTTTAATTGATTCTGTTGTATGGATCAACTTTAACTTTGTTTCAAACTAATTGCACTCTATTTTAACTTGTTTAATACGTATTATGAACTCAAAAAAGAAAAGATTAAGGTACGCTTACGGAGATCAACCACTCATTCCTTTCCCCGTTACTTTTATTAAGCATGATCCTGGCTAGATTTTCCCAATATGTTTATGGGATTGAGTACCAAATTTTTTTCTTTTTTAATCCATCTTTGAAACTTATCATATTCTTTCCCAAGTGTTAAATATCTCGTGTAAGGGGCCCTAGCTTGATTTTTTTTTTTTTCTGAACTCTGGACTGATAGAGTTGATAGTCAAACACCATCTTCACATATCACCAAACTTTTTAGACATAGACCAAGTCAATAGCTAAAGTTTTGCAAATTTATAATCAAGGGGGGTCAATCCATGCATTATCTTTAATAGTCGTGTTCAAAATATACATTTCTTTAATCAACATATGTCTTACCAGGTATATGATTCAAAGCTTAATTAGTTTTTCGTGAACATTGATCACAGCCACATGGAAAAGTAGTGAGCTTTACCTTGATTGACAAGTATATTTGTTTTAGTTTTAATATTCTTTGTATAGCACCTGATGAGAGAAGAAAAAAAGTGAAAAACTTACTTAAACAAAGTTATGTAATATTGATTATCGAAGCCAAGCTTAGAAGCTTCAATAATATAAATTATACTTTTAGTCATCATTTTTTTTCTTATAACTGAGTAAAATAAAGTAAAAAAGCCAAGGGGAGAGGATGAGAAATGAAGAAAGTGAAGGGCGTTGACTCATTTTTTCTTTGGAAATTTTAGAATGCTTGCTTTCTTCTGCTAATGAAATGGAAACGCTCAGCGATAATTGCGGCCTTCTCAAGTCATATATTACAAGATAGAGAATCAATATTCTCAAGATCCAATCAGAATATTCAAATTTTATATTTGTATTTTGGAATTGGGACTTGGGAGGTTGGTTTACTAAAATATTTGGCTGGACATGATAGAAGTCAAAGTCATGGAGTTAGTTGATATTGTTATTATTATTATTTATTAAAAAGTCTTGAGAAGCTTTTAACGCGCAAAAACACAAGAGGACAAACGTAGTAAGGACAAATGAGCCCCGTTTTGCGTGCACGTCTCTTTATATATTTAGTGCTATTCCATCTATTAAACATTTCGTCTTTCCTTTTGGATTATATTATACTATTCTTAGGTTTGAACTTTAATTTACTGGTCAATGTTTGTGGATGCAAACACTATACCATTTAACGTAAGGACCAACTGATCCAATACTATAGTGCTTTTGTAAAACCAAAAATTGGATTTTCATCAAGAATTGGCTATTTATGTATTGGAATAAGGAAAAAGAAAATCTGATCCTACTTAGTATTTTCACATATGAAATTTAAAAGCTTCAATTCAAACCTTGTGTTAGCTACGAGATGAACTCGTTGTAGATTAATATGAAGTCACATGGACATGGCAGTAGCTAACAGGATGGGGACGAGAGTCTTATTCGAAAAGGTCAACTACTACTATTATTAGACTCTGAATTTATCACTTCAAAGCTTTCTCCTTTGACTGCCACCGTCCCAATTCCCACCGGTCTTTTTGTTTGGTCTAGTTCAGTTATGAATGGAACAAGCTATTGTTCCAGTTTTCAAAGCTGAAAAGCAGACATTTGTATTTTTAAGTGTTCTCGTTGAACTGTTATGCCCAAACTTTTAAACAATAGTATGTGATTTGAGGGAAAAAGGATGATTACTATTATTGTTTAATTACAACCATGAAGAACAGCTGCAATTATAATGAACCAAATCATTCTCAATAGCAGTCGTGACTAACTTTCAAAAGCCTAGCACGTCTTTTAACCACAGAGTTTTAGCTCCTTCCACACTTGGAACTATTTATGCAAGAACAGGCTCAAATCTTATTTTTATATGCGGAGGGGAGGTACTGGATGCAATCCAAAACTAAAGCCTACAGGCAAAAGGATTTGGAAACCGACAACTGGACATAGCTGAACCGACATATAAATGAGGGTACACCTACGCAGTCTTGCAATAATGGACTAAAAGGAACTTGGAAACTATCAAACAGGATTGGTTGTTTGCCAAGCACCAACCTTCTGCAACTTACCATGCACTTTTAACATATCCCTCAAGTACAGAACAATCTAGAAGCAATCAATCCCCAATAATGATAAACTGTGCACCTAGCACAGAAACAATCTCCATCTGATCGTGGTCCTCTATTTGATTATTGTTATGAAAAAAATCAAGGGAAAAGCAGCGAACTCGTCAAGATAGATTAAGAGAATTTTCCATTTGAGAACGGCAACTAGGTCTCGACACTGTAGAGAATAAGCTAAACTGACCAATGGGGATGCTCATGTTCATAGTGAGGAAGGTATCTATTTAAAACGAGTACCGAACAATTCACAAATCCAACTAGTTGGTTATTATGACAAAAGAGTATTGAATCATTTCATTAATACATTGGTTTGCTCGGGGTGATTTCTCCCAAGTTCTAACACAAATCATTTCATTTACTGCTTCCCTTGGGCAGGCGTTTCACGATTTGACTGAATTAAACATCTCAAGGTTATGATCATGCGAATTTTAGACGAAATACTACTACTTGGTTATACAGAGGTAACCATTCGGGGGCAGGACAAGCTGTTTCCAAGTCCCGAGTCTCAACCGGTTGCTTATTTGGCCAACTTTCAATTCAAATATCTTCATAATTGAACCCGTCACAGGGTTAGTATCATCGTCAAGTCCAAACCATATGTCACAACTTACAACAAAAAGCAAATGAAACTCAATCCGGCATGTTATTAGGAACAAACACTCCAACACTTAGCCTAATGATTTCGTGCAGGTACAGACGGTATAGCTCGAACCTAAATGTTTTATCAAACTGGTGCCTGAAATAGTTCGAGCCTAAACATTTTATCGAACAAAATATTTTATCAAACTAAATGTTTTATCAAACTGGTGCCTCAAATAGTTCGAACCTAAACGTTTTATCAAACTGGTGCCCGAAAAATAAGAAAAAAGACAATTTGAGAAATTGATACACAAACGACAATTTTAAACACCATAAATCTAAAGGCAACCCATCCTAACTGGAACAAGCAAAAAGATTAGCTGGTAGTCATGTTGAAACAACATACACAGCCACTTCTGATTCTGGGATGCATTAAAGCCTTTGTTTCATGAATCTTTTGCAGCAGTAGTAGTTTGCCGCATTCGGCGCTGGTGAACATCCCAATTATACACTCGAGCAATTGTGACCTACCAGCAGTAGCATCAGAAGTCATAAACAAGGGACTGTTTATATATAGTCATTAAGGTACAACATAAAGTCCTTGTATGGTTTTGGCTTCATTATGCTGTATATGCAAAAACCTCAATGCAATTCATGTCGTAATCATGACAAGAGTGCAAAGACACATTGAGAATTGAACATTGACACTACCTGTGTTATTGTGACCTGATCCCTCAAGAATTGTAGATCAGCAATTAGAACTTCTAAACTAGCTTTAGCATTTTCTAAATTCTTCTGTAAAAGGGCAGTTGCCTGCACCATGAGATCAAACATACAGTGTGCATACTTGTCCTGATAAACAAAAAATCTTTTATCCAGTGCTCTTAAGGATGAAGTACAAACCTCATCACAAGAATACTCCAACATGACATTAGCTCCTAGCCATAGACACACCGCCTCAGCATCCTCTATCTTGGCCCTTGAATATATGCCTTCAGATACTTCAAAATCGGCAATAAGTGCCTGCATAAAAAATGGAGAAGTCATGCCTAACTTGCTAGAGCAGAATCTAAGACAAATAGAGAATCGAAAAAGATAAGCTCTAAGCTCGTCAAGTTAATGGTATGTAATACATCTATTTCAACACCAAACGCAAATCCTGGTGTAAAATTTGGGAATCTCCAAGTACATTCCCAAATTTTATGTGCATGCTCCAGATCAGAAAAGGACAGTATGTGAACACAAGCATGGAACAAAAAGCGGGAAAGCCTATTTTGGTTGAATCAAAAGCCATCATGCAGCAAATACAATTTTGGAATGTTATGAGCCTGCATTTGGGATCGAGTTATAGGTCTATAATTCACTATAAAATCAAAAGGAGACCCTTGTTTGTTAGAGTTTCTACCCTTTCGACTTATATTGAATTAAATTTAAGGGCTCATTAAAGAGAACCCTACGATATCTGAACTTTAGGAGTTCACAACCTTGAATCAAAATTCTACTTCTCTTTTTCAATATGAAAATAACGTTTATATATTATAAGTGCGGATAGGCAAGTCCCTAACCCTTAACCCTACTTGCCATAAATAGACATTCTTAAACAACCAAAGTAAGAGTATATTAGAATCGATAATAATATCTAAATAGTAAAAATAAAGAGAGTTAATTTAGGAAATTGACTTGTTCTTCCCATGTGTAAATCTCTTGTAGACCAAGATTGGTCTCTGAGATTTAGGAGATGTATTGTTAGCATCTGTACAGCCCACAACAATGCAGGAAACAGAACAACTTAAGAGGTCATTTTAACATTTAAGTTAACATTTTGATAATAATCTCATAGGCGGAGTTGGAAGTTATGGCATCCAAGGAAGAGAAGGCATAGGAGAGAGTGATCTGAATGATATCTGGATTGAACTTCACTCGGATGGTGTCTCTCATAAGGTTACACAGTTCCGGAGTCAGATGGATGAAGCTCAGAGGGGTCTTTCATACATATATTAAGGTCAAAAACAAGAAAACATTTCCAGATAATAGCAATTGAGCAACTGTAACTCAATGAAATAAGGCAGAGAACTCTCATTTTTTAAACCTTTATATCTACAGACCATTGGGCCTTCTTTCAGGCAAGTAGACTGGTGGGATTTAAGTAGGTTCAAACCTAAGCAACAAAATGTTTACAGTGGGTTATAATGACCACAATGAGAAGATTTCCATTAAAATATAATATCATTGTGCAAGCATTTGCATTGAAATCAAGGACTAACAGAATAAAAGGTGACTAGAGTATAAAAAACGAACCTCACCAGTACCCTTCTTCTCCTGCAAAGTGGCAACCACATCTAAGCATTTCTCAATATCAGGGATCTTTGCCTAAAAAACCCAGTAATCAAAAAATGTAAACTCAGAATTGTTGAATATCGCAGAAGATTAAGCACAGCAAAATTTCATTTCGTTATGTCACGTTGATTTTGTTAATGCTGTGAAAGATGGTACATTACCCGACCAATAGAAGGCAATTCACAATAATTGGTTAACATGTAATAACTTACATGATGGGAAAATAACATGCTTCACTTGCTGTTAATAACAGTCTACTTAATGAAATACTGAAGGAGAATATCCAGGCATAAGATGTTAAAGGAATTAGAACTACACCACGGAAGCTTGATGTTGTTAAGAAACATGCAATCCTGCTTAGATGGTTTACAGGTAACGATACCAATGAATATAATCTGAATATTTAAGATAAAAAGAGTGCTAATACAGTAAGAAAGAACTGACTTCACAGTAGATCAACTATAAAAATGCTATTTTTTATTACTACCAACTTCATATTCCATCTGAAGTCCTTGTGAAGAGTAAGGTTCTGTCATAATGATGGAACAGATGGGTAAAACTAACTACTAAAAGTTAAGAGCTACCTGAAGATCCCTCTGCTGGGCTAGAAGTTTCATTTCTACCAATTTATATTGCTGAAGTCTGAAGAACGAAAAACCACAGAGGCAAATAAGAAATAACGCAGTGATTAGTGAGTTATTGAGACTAACTAAGAATTGACAATACATACTTGAAGACAGCAACATCTAACAGCAAAAAATCCAATAGGGTAGGCCGTACAACACAATCCTAATCCTAAACTCGATCTTAAAATGCAAAAAGATTGAAAGTTGAAACAAAAGAACTTATTGAAAACCACAAAACAACCAAACTCTATGAAAACTATGAGAATAATGAAAGGCTGATAAAAGGGCAAGTGTTAGATAGGAAAAAGGTAGAACCTTTCTTGGAGGAAAGAAAGAGCAGAGTTGACATCAAGACCAGACTGTTTGAGATATGTTTCTACATCCTCCACAAACTGAGCTCCCGGTATACCCCTCCTCTCCGCCGTTGATGTTGTTGATAATGATGACGATGATGCCATATATTTACACAGGAAAATGAGGAAAAGATGGGGAGTAGATTTGGGAGCTTCAAGTTTGTGGTCTTTCGTGGACTCTGTATTTGGGGACGACACACGTTGAGTTCAACTCTGGGGTTGAGGACGACGCAAAACGACGCCACGTTTGTGTGTTTTTCCGAGCAATTGATGCTTGCTCTAATTCTTTCACAGGCTTAAGGCGACAAATATTAAATTCAGTTGTTTTTCTGAAGCAACCTAAAATTGTTGGACCCGATTGTACTCGTTTTTCACTAGGTTTTAAAACAAGACCATGGTTAGATATACAACTAGGCTTAAAATAGAAAAGCCCATTTGTTTTTGGACGCTGTCTGTGACCATTAGAAGAGAATGGCCCAATTAGACCTTAAAAGCACTAGGGCTTGACTACATGTCCCATTTTTCGCAACCCTATCAGATTCGTAGACCCTTGACAAATATCTCGTTTAACGTGTACTATTGGTAAGTCAACTAATTTAATGCATAAGGAAGGGATTTTTGTTAAATTAACTTAAATTGTGGGAACACTGATTTTTTAAGGTTTTAAACTTTTTTCGCATTTTCTTTTATATTTTGTTAAAAGAAATTTATTAAAAAATTTAAAATATATAATTAATTAATAAAAAAATAAAACGCCCATGGCTCTTAAATTACAGAGTCATGGGCGT
>JAOXYD010000135.1:12683053-12693907 GCA_028565735.1 Pinacopodium congolense
ATTTTGACCTTCAAACTCCAAGCTTTCCATAATGGATCCTTCTTGAATTATGCCTAACTTTAAGATTAACATCATAAGCTCAAACCATTAGTGATTAAGCATGTTTTGTTATCATCAAAACCAAGATTGGAACCTCCCTTGGTTCAACATAATCTTTATTCATAATTTTGTTAAAAATTTTGGAAATGTGATACCAAGGCTCTGATACCAATTGTAAACCTTATGGCACCCAAGAGGGGGGTGAATTGGGTGTTTAAAAATTTCTTGACAAATTAAAACAACTTAAGTCAATTAAATAAATTTTCTAACCAAAATTCAATCTAAATGATATGCCAAAATTTATGCTAATATTAAAAAAATTCAAGAAATAATAAAATAAACAAAAATGGACAAATATAAAAAGATAAGGGAAAGGAAGAACACCAAGACTTATCGAGGTTTGCCTACTCCAAAAGACATATATGTCATCATATATGTCGAGAAAAACCAGAAAATTAAATGTAATTAAGCGCCAAACTCATCCAAACATCAATTTAACATAATTTAGGCTTCAAATAAGTTTTAAATCAAGTATCAAGGCTTTTTAAATTAATAAAAAACATTCAATTGATTCAAAACATAATACGTAGCATTGATTAAGAAACCTTTCATATTTAAACAACTTAAAAACCTTTTCAAACAATTCTTAAACCATCAATAAACTAAAATTCACAACATAATGGCATTCAAACAAAGTTAAACATATAGAAACAACTTCAAGAAATAATTCAATTAACTTAAACATATCACAAAGAATATACTAAAATAATTCATCACATTATTACTTTATTATGCAATATTTAGCTTAGATGCTATTCTAGTTTAATTCCTAATACATCAAAGCCATAATTGTTGTGAAAGCTGTATCAATCTAATCGACAGCACAACAAAAAATTTAAGGTTTCTTGCAGGATCTATTTAACAAAATTTAACTTGAACCGAAAAATAAAGTTACAGGTAAACCTAGATAAAGGATTTGCTGTTGTAGCAAATTCTTCTCATATCCAAACCACAGTCGTTCACGTACCTAGTCTCTAATGGTATCCACCTTCAATTGGAAGAGAACTCAAAATCTTTTTAAGAGGAGACAAAGTTATACTAGTAATCCTAGGGTTGCCGTCCTTATATAGTGAAAAAATCATATTTTTTCTAATTTTAAAATTTAAATTAAATACACATCATAATTAAAGTCTAACTCTAATTATAATCATAATTTAATTTTAACTGAATTAAATAACTTATATTGACCCTAAATTTTCTTAAACTTTACAATTAAGTCTAACTTAATTAATTTTATTCTCTTCTAATAAACCTATATGTGTGACCCATTAGGTTCCTAATAAATTGACAATGATAATAAATTATAATCCTAATGCATAATTAAAATTAGAAAAATTAAAACTCCTTTTAATCTATATTTAATTATTTAATTAAAAAATTCATGATTATAGATCAAGATTAACGTCTAATAACATATCATGACCATCCAAATATTAGGAATGTCAAAGTGGTTTGAGGAACTTGTCCATGTATAGTTATAGTATATAATTTGATATTTTCATCATATAATGTTTCAATTGGATTTAGAGCATGGAATTAGTTTCTACTCTATAAAATCCAATCATGTTCATTCTTACTAATTAGTAAATGATTTATAATTGATATTTGAAAACTCATTTTCAAATTTCAATTCACTTTGACCAAAGAATTTCCAAATCCTCACTAATTAAGAAAAGTAGAACATTCTCTCTAATTACTTTAGAATGATGAATCTTGTATTGATTCACACAACTATCTTCATATAGTTCATACTACATCTAAATACTACCGATTAACCTACTTTATAAAGTAGATCATAAATAGTATCAAAATATAGTAATTCCTATATAAGATAACTTTGGTAATCTCAAGTCCAAGGATTAATCATACAACCATCATACTTAAGGGAATCAATAGACACACAAGTAATGTTCCATTTAGGATCCTTAAGATAGGGTTAGTTCAGTGAACTTATTCTTTAATAAGCACCTACACATTTGTTTAAGTGTCTCCACATTTTAATCTATTTGATCAATTACTTTCTTCATAAGAAAGAAACATAATATGTAATAGTCTAACCGTTTCATCAATACTCTGTCTTTATGAAACTACGACTAGAAACATTTTATAAATAATATAAAATCGCAATTCGAATATCACAATTATAATTTCATTATAATTTTCAATAGCATAGTAATTATTCCAAGATTTTATCTTTTTGATTAATTATTAAATAATGGACAAAACACACAAAGATAAAGAATGCCTTTTTATTGATTAAAAACACTATGTTATACATGTGTTTACAGCCAACAGATTAACTGCAAGGACATAAACTAACAATAATCAAATGCAATTAATCACTAAAACCACAATTCAACTCCTAAATTTTTATATATAAATATTCATGTAAATGTGAGAGCCCTTTTTAAGTATTGATTAAGATTATGAAGACTTACAACTTAAGACCCTTTCCTAAGCCTAATTAACTTTGGTATTCATTCTCTTGATCTTCACTCTTGATCATCACTTGATGTTCAATCCTTTGATCCTTGATCATCTAATACTTAAGCTCTTCTACCTTGACTCCACAAATATGTTCTTGCACTTTAAACATTTACCTATCTTAATTGCACATCAAAACTCAAATATTAGTAATAATAATGTTTTGTCATCATCAAAATACATTATTAGAACCATCTTGGTTGAACAATCCTTTTTGCACTAAACTCTCTTTTAAATTCCTTAAATCTCTTAAATTCCTGAAAAATAATAAATAAATACTAATAAATACTAAATTTTCTAAAATCTAAAATATAGATAATAATATGCTAAAATTAAAATTAAAATTAATAAAACTATAGTTGAATTCTAATAAATCAAGACTCAATCTATATATAAAAACACTTATACCAAGATGGATCATAACCCATTTTCTTAAAGTTCTATGTTGAAATATGTTATCCTTGAATTATATATATAAATACTCACGTAGGTCTAGATTATCAACATTAGAATCTTAGATGACAGTTTATATTTAGAATCCATTGTGTTCTTGCACAGTTGTACCCTTCCTGATAATTTCAGCATTCCAATGGTTGTCATTTTAAGACGAAAACATTTAATCTTGAGCGACAAGATTTAGAAAAGTTAAGATTAATACTAACAAATTAAGCATAATTTCCAATATCAGATGAAGCTGAATTAGCTGTTGTATCTCGCCTTCATTGTCTAGGGTTATTTTATGTAAAGAATCTCACTTTTACTCGTTATATTCACTTCATTTCCAATTCGAAGCACATACTTAGAAACTAAAAATCTTCAACTTTCCTTCCCTAAACTTTCAGGACATATAATGGACTATGTCAGTAACAAGTTGGTTTGGTTAGCTCTAGTGTGCCTGTCAATTACAACCTCTGTTATTACTCTCAATGGAGGTATAAATTATGGCCCATTGCTCTCAACCCTGGAACCATGCCTGGAATACGTTGAGCCAGGTGGGTCATCCACCCCATCTCCAGATTGTTGCAGTGGAATTAAGAACGTCTTCAACGGTGCTAAAACAATTGCTAACCGTCAATAATTATGCCAGTGTATGAAAGATGCTACCAATGACTACCCTAATATGTTCGTGTAGCCAAGCTTCCTAGTGATTTTGGTGTTAACTTTCCTTACCAAATCACCCTTAATTTTGATTGAAAAAGGTAATATATATATATATATGCTTTTTTTTCTTCAATTATCTCCTTGAACTTTCAATTATGTTCTCTAATAATTTTTAATTAAGAATTGATAATAAATAATCAGTTGTTCTTTATGATGTTACTATTAGATTGTGGACTACTCAAATGGCCCATGTAACTTATGAGACTTGTTTCTAAATTAAATAGCCTAAGATGATAGTTATTGATCTTTAAGGAAATAAGAAACAAATGGGTTTATAATCCTTCCCTCTCCTTTTTGCAAATTTATGGTTATCTGCAAACTATTAAAGATTTAGTTTCTTCATTGTTAAAGAAATAAAGAAACGAAAAGAGAGGGAAAAACAATAAACAAACTATAGAGACAGGTTTGAATTATAATGCTTACTCAATCTTGATTAAATGACTTTCAATTGGTATCAGAGCAAGGTTGTTGCATTATTTGTTTTCTGTCATGCTAAATGTAATACATGACATTATGGTAATTTAGAATAGTTTGTTAGTTACGAAAGTTACCAAACTAATTAAATTAAAGTTTGTTATGTATGATAAGTTTCCAATTAAATGTGTAATGCACAGAAAGCTTGTTAGTCACCAAAGTGGCCTAACTTATAAAATTTTAATCATTTAATTGTGAAATTTTGTAATTTTTTAATGATTTTATGATGCTATTAAATGACATAAAAGTTTTATTGAAAAATTGAGTTCATTAATTATAACGCTAAGAGGTCACCCAAAGGTGGACCATTGCTTAGAATAAATGACATGAAAGGGACGTATCAACATATTTAGTTAATATGATTATATATCCAAAGATAACATGCATGTTGACTAGAATATGATTGATTTTTTATTATAGTGAATTTTATTGGCATCATTATAGATTACAGTTATGTATTTAAAGATCACACAAAGGAGAATTTAAATACATAATTAAACTTATTAGTTAGTCTAAATCCATTTAGGTTTACTCAAAACATTAATGATTGAGCTATATGTTGTATTTTCAGCATTGACTAAATTGTTCGCTTTAGGAAATGAGCTTGTTAAGTTTAATGGTTTGAACTATACAGATTGGTCCAAACAAATCTAGTTCCAACTGGATGTAATGGACTTAGGTCTAGCCATAGTTTCAGACGTAAGATCCACAGCTATAACCAAGACTAATTCTAAAACTGACAAGTCTTATTACGAGGCTTGGGAATGGTCTAACAAACTGAGTTTGAACTTTATACAAATAATGATCGCAGATAATATTAAGCCATCAATGCCTAAGACGGACAATGCAAAGGAGTTTATGTTAAGACTTATGGAATACTCCTAATTAGAAATAGCTGACAAGTTCATAATAGGGACTTTAATGAGTGAGCTGACTACCAAGAAATTTGATTGGTCTCAGTCTATTCATAATCATGTAACATATATGTCGAATTTAGCAGCTAAATTGAAAAAGATGGTTATGGATGTGAGTGCGTCCTTTCTAGTATAGTTTATCATAAACTCCCTTTTGAGATTGGCCATTTCTAGGTGAATTATAACACCATTAAGGAAAAATGGAACCTTTAAGAGATTAAGGCCATGTTAGTTTAGGAGAAAGGGAGATTAAAGAAAATGAAGGAACACTTAGTTCAACTCACATTTCATTAAGGAGCTAGTAGCATTAATAACAAACCAGGGAAAAAGGGTAAAGATAAGGACAAGGCTCCTAGCAAAATTAATAAGGGTCGAATCCATAAAGACAAAAGGTTCCATTTATGTAAGAAACCTAGTCATTTTAGAAAGGATTGTCCAAAATGAAAGGCTTGGTTCAAAAAGAAAGGTACATACTATGTTTCAATATGTTTTGAATCAAATCTTATTGAAGTGCCTAATAATACCTGGTTTAGTGCAACTACTTATGTCTCATATATTTTACAAGGATTCTCGTCAATCTAAACCATAAAAGAAACTGAGAAGTTCTTGTATATGGGGAACAAAATGAAGGAATGGATAGAGGGCATTGGGACATACAGATTGATCTTAGACACTAGGTGTTACCTGGATTTAGAAAAGTGTCTTTATATTCCTAAATGTGCTAGGAATTTAGTTTCTATTGCAAAGTTAGATGATGTAGGATTTCAATTTAAGATTGAAAATGATGTTTTTTTTGTATAAACATAAGTACTATTACATTTTGGCACTTTAATGGATTATTTATATCGTTTCAATCTTGATGTTGATTTTGCTGAATCTCTGTATCATGTTGATCATATTATAGGAAGTAAACGTAGTACACATAATGAGTGTTTTACTTTTTTATGGCATAAAAGATTAGGTCATATATCTAAGAAAAGGTTACAGAGGTTAATAAAAAATGAAATCTTATCTCAATTGGATTTTGCTGAATGGGATATATGTGTGGATTGCATCCAAAGGTAAGCAAACCAAACACATTTCAAAGCATTTAGCCAAAAGAAGCAGTGAACCACTCGAATTAATACACACTAACATTTGTGGTCCTTTTGACGTTCCTATTTAGAGAAGGAAAAAATATTTCATTATCTTTATTGATGACTTCTCACAATATAGTTATATTTATCTGCTACATGAAAAGTATCAGTTTGTGGACATCCTAGAGGTATTTGTTAATAAGGTAGAAAGACAGTTAGATAAAAAAGTAAATATCATGAGGTTTGATAGAGGTGGTGAATATTATGATAAGTTTGATGAAAGTGGATAATGTCCAGGTGTATTTGTAAAGTTTCTTGCAAGTCGAGGCATATGTGCATAATACACAATGCCTGGTACACCGCTCTTGTGGATATGGTTAGGAGCATGTTAAGTTATAGAATTGTACCTTTATCATTGTAAATGAATGCATTAAAGACCACTGCATATCTATTTAATAGGATTCGTAGTAAGGTAGTTCATAAGACACCTTTTGAATTGTAGATAAGAAGGAAACCTAGTTCACCACACATTCACATTTGGGATTTTCTAGTAGAAGTAAAATTGTATAATCCACATGAAAAGAAGCTTGATACGAGAATAGTTAGTGGTTATTTCATCGGCTATATTGAAAAATCAAAGAGGTACAAATTTTATTGCCCTAACCATAGTAGAAGAATAGTTGAGTCTGGTAATGCTTTGTTCATTGAGAATGGTCAAATTAGTGGAAGTGGGTAACTACAAAAAGTGGAGATTGAAGAGAGTCGAGTTAAAACTCCTAGTCAAATGTTGATTCCCTAGTTGTTTTACGTCTTACGATTTTATAAAGAACACCATTGATCGGTGTATCTATATGAAGGTCAGTGAGAGCAAATTTATTATATTAGTCTTATGTGTTAACGATATCCTTCTTTCTGCTAATAATATGAGTTTGTTATATGATATAAAAATGTTTCTCTCTAATAATTTCGAAATGAAAGATATAGGTGAGGCATCCTATATGATAGAAATAAAAATATTCCCTGATAAATCATAAGGATTGTTAAGATTGTCTCAGAAATGGTATATCGAGAAAGCATTAGAGAGATTTAAAATGAAAAAGTGTTCCATATGGATAGTTCCAATTTAGAAAGGGAACAAGTTTACTCAAATGCAATATCCAAAGAATGATTTGGAACGTAAGGAAATTGAGTCTATTCCTTATGCGTCAGTAGTTGGGAGCTTAATGTATGCTCAAACATGCATTCGATCGGATATTAGTTTTTTTATTTGAATGTTAGGACGATATCAAAATAATTCTAACTTGGACCATTGAAAAGCTGCAAAGAAATTCTTTAGATATTTATAAGGCACCAAGAATTCTAAGTTCACATACAGAAAGTAAACCCACCTGAAAGTGATAGGTTACTCAGATTCAGATAATGCCGACTGTGTAGATTTGAGAAAATTTACATTCGATTACATGTTTCTATTAGCTGGATGAACAATTTCATGAAAAAATGGAAATCAATCTGTCATTGCTACTTCTACTGTAAAAACTGAATTTATGGCACGCTTTGAAGTCATAATTCGTGGATTATGGTTATGAAACTTTATCTTAGGTCTTGGCATTGTCAACATTATCACTAGACCGTTAAGACTTTATTGTGACAACTTTGCAGTCATTTTCTTCTCTAAGAATGATAAGTATTCGAAAGATACGAAACACATGAATTTGAAGTATTTGTCTATCAAAAAAGAAATGCAAAAACGTAAAGTGTTAATTGAGCTTATTAGTATTGATCTAATGATAGTAGATCTAGTAACTAAAGGCTTATCGTCCAAAACATTTATTGGCTATGTTGAAATGATGGGCATTATAGATAAATCTTTGTTAGCATAATGTATATGCATATATATATGATTGTCTTACTCGAACTGTTCTGACACTTGTGAATTCAATTGCAGTCATATTTTTCTCATTTATTTGTTATCCACGTTATATTGTATATAAGTATTATTTCTGTGCGATAACAATTATAGATTACTCATGTATCATTTTATGAGTTAAGTTAATTATGTGATTCATGGAAGGAATCATATTTTTAAATCACTTATGACCGTCATGATCTGATTTTCTTAATTCAATTAAGGCTGACTTAATCGATTAAATATAATGGTGTGCACTTAAAATTTTATTGTTAAATCACCAAATCGTAACATAGGTCAAGTAAGAGATTATTCGATTATGGATTAATCAAATGGCCCATGAAACTTATGAGATTTATTTCTAAATTAAAGAGTCTAATATAATACTTATTAGACTTTAAGAAAATAAGAAACAAATGAGTTTATAACCATTCCCTTTCCTTTTTGCACATTTACAGTTATTTGTAAATTATTACAAATTTAGTTTTTTTCACTGTATTAAAAAAAAACCAAAGAAACGAAAGAAAGAAGAGAGGGAAAAATAATAAACTATGGAGTCAGATTTGAATTATAATGCTTACGTGATCGTGATTAAATGACTTTCAGTTACAGCATTAAATATTGAGGTCTTCTTGCGACAAGATGTCTATCTACAATCCATTATGGACACGGCACGATGAAGCTATCAGTATAATCATGTACCACGACGATTTACATCCTCGATCGTATTCTTGCTGCTTTAGTCATATGTCTTGAAATTTTTCGTCTTATAATGTTGTTGAAATAATTATCTCAAGGTTATGTGAAAAAATAATATTAAAAGGTTTATAATGTTGTTTCATGGTTCTAATATGATGTCTTGTACAGTATCAAAAGTTTTTAGATCATTTATTTGACCGATGATTAGAACTTTTTAATAATATGGAATATTAGAACTGCAATTCCACACTTGTGGCTCCGAGAGATTTGCTAATTTAAACTCTCAACTAGTTACGTTTGTTATAATAGTTGAAGATAGTTCTTAAGACTTAATTAATAAGAATTGACATGAATTGAAAAATAAGAGTAATAAAATATTAATTAAGAGAATCTAATAGTGTAAAAGTGGAAATATTGAAAGTAATATCAAATGAAATCTCAAATATACTAAAAAAAATTAAATAAAAGAATATTAATTTATAGCTCAATGTTATATAACCAATCAATAATTACAATGAGAAAATATTAAAAAGACAAAATTATTTTCAAACCCTTCCAACTAAATCAATCTTTCTTAATAATTTATGATGTTTGAAAAGTTTCAATTGAAATAATTACAAAGCATAGTTTAATTAATCTAACAGAAAAAGCATTATTATAAATTTGTCAAATAGATAGAGAAAAGTATATATAAATTTGAGTATGTGTGATCAAAGCCATTCCTTGTTACTCTCATTCTCTGCTTCTTATATCAAAGTTAATAGAACTCGGGGTTCAAATAATTAGAGATAATCGCTAGAAGGAGGGTTTGAACCTCCGACCTTGTGGTTAACAGCCACACGCTCTAACCAACTGAGCTATTCCAGCTTGCTTATTTGTCCATTTTGTCAAACAAAAATTGATTATGTTTTAAATCCTACCTGTTTTCTTATTGTTTAGATCCTTTAATATATTAATCATGAATGATAAGTAGTAATTTTATTTGTCATTATACTCATCATACTTACATGCAATTCAAATATTAGTGTTTAAATATTAATCCTCTAATAATAGTCTTTATTCTTTATCAATATCCAAATATTTACTGATGAATTTTTAAAGATTGAAATCTATAGTATTTATAAATAATAGGTAATTTAATATCAAATAGACGCATAAATTACAGTTGAATTAGTTCATATGACCAGCTTAACTTTTCATATGCTTATTTTGAAACGTAAAAATGATTAATCATAAAGTATGAAACTAAACATTGCATAAGTTTCAAGAATAATTGGAAAATATCAAATCACATGTCGAAAGCGCTTGAAATTTCTCAAATACATCTAGGATTTCTACTTTACAAATCTAATTTCTTAATATTTCAAATAATTTGATGCGTCTAAAATACTGGTGAAAACTTAAGAATTAATTGGATGACATGTCCATTTTAAAATTTTAAATTTATAAATAAAGGAGAAATTTCTTGTTTGAAAGAAAAAAAAAGTTTATCATTCTTTTTTTAGATATAAAGACTATCATATTATCATTCAATTAATTCTGTAATTAGAAAACTTTTAATTATCAATGAATTATCTCGTAAGCTATAATTTAAAGGACATATTCACTTTTCAAGTTCCATTCATAACAAAAAAGGAAAAAAAGTTAAAAAATAAAAGATCAATTTTAGAGCAATATATGTAGAAAATATTATCAAGAGTTATTTATAGCACCATAGAAAGGGAATTTATTTGACGTTTGTATGGAACATTGTACACCTATATATTACACAAGATCCCATATATGGATTTACAAAACATATTACAGGAAAACAACTCCATAACACTTGGATATCATCACGAGGTTCACAATAGGAAAGCCAATCATGGGAATAACTCAACCAAATCCATCTCGTTATTATCCGTAATTCAGCTGTTTCATCAGGTTGTGTCCTCATTTCACTCTGCAACAAGAGGGAAGAAACGTTACAGAACAATCACCTCAAATTAATTTAAGGATATGATGATAATACATAGTTTGATACGTACTTGCTGCAGTCAGT
>JAOXYD010000135.1:12706162-12730453 GCA_028565735.1 Pinacopodium congolense
TATTAAAAGCACAATTTACATTAAAAGATAAAATGCACCATTTTACAAATGTTAAAGAATAAAATAATACTTTAAAAAATGTTAAGGGACAAATTGTACTTTTTAACATATTAATGGTAAATTTTAATATTAAAAAATTGTACCATTAATTCCAATTGAAATAATTATATTATGAATTTTGGGCCGATTAACTATTCAAAGTTCCTTGAATGGGCCAACTTCTACAAGATCTCCATCAATTTTGTCCTCGTTCGGTAATTGTCTTCACTTCTACTTGAAGTTTTGAACAGGAGAACACAAGAAAGTGGAAACGTGAGTTCCCTATGAATCTCCTAAGAAGTCAGTGTTAGGGTTTTTGGTTGATAATAAAAAAGTAGAAACCTGAGTTTCCTATGAATCTCGGAAGAAATCAGTATTAGGGTTTTTGGTTGATCAGCGTAGACAATTGTTGTAACAGTAGTTGGTGGTCCCAATCTTATGGACCTCCTTTCCAACTCCTTCTCTGTTCTGGACCTTGTAACCGATGACGCCTCGGCGGTCGTTGCCTCCTCTTCTTCATCCGTACTTTCCACTACAGGTATACCCTGAAAACTCACTACTACTGTCATGGATTTAGGCTTACACGCTTGAGCAAATTACCTACTGCTCGTTTCAGTTTCATAAAATTTTCAGTTCTTCGGTCTTATTTGTGTCGAAGTTAGTCTGTTTGTTGATTGGACGATTGTATGGTTCTTAAGGATCTCAAAGACGTTTTCTTCCTTGTCTTTGTGTTTGGTTCATTAGAATACCGTACTAATATTAGGAGATCTTACCTTTCTTGTTTGATTAGAGGAACGCTTTACTGGAAAATTTTGTCAACTAAGATATTCTGTTTGATGACGATGACGCTGATTAACTGCTAACCAATGCATGTTTTCTTGGGCAGGCACAAGCGAGAAGAGGGTCAATGGCTCTGTTCAGGTAGCAAAAAGTGACAACCAGAATGTTGATGATGTAATGAAGAGGATGGGAGATTACAAAATGCCCCTTGTGTGGATTGACTTGGAAATGACTGGTAAGTTTATCCATTTACTTTTTTCCGCTACCTTTCTTTTAGTGGTTGGATTGGGGACGAGTGGGCGTACACTACAGCTGAGTAAAGGGAGTTAAAGATATGATAGTATGCGATATAGGAAATTTTTATTACATGATGAGACAAGTCATCAAAGTAATGATGGTAAGAAAATCCAGACGAGCAACCCCTCTTATTTTAGAAAATGTTTAAATAGGCAAGTGGTTTATTGGTTGGGCAGTATAAATATAATTTTATCAACAATACCAAATGGGGGGATTCTAACCCTCTATGATGTGCAAGTCTGGAGAGGCAATGGTTATACAATAGTGTAGAGAAAATAATGTTCCTGTTTTTTGTATTTCTAGAGATGAATATTTTGTATGGATAACCCTAATAGTTCATTTACTAGTAATGCCTAAGCTATTCCTTGTGCTATCAAAAACAGTTCAGCCACCTGTTTGTCATGATGAGGGGAGATTCCTCTCTTCCCTTCATGTTGGTTATCTCAGTTTTAACTAGTTATTTCAGTTTTTCATTTTACGACTTATGCTTCTTTGTAGGATTAAATATTGAAGTCGATAGAATACTGGAGATTGCTTGTATAATTACAGATGGTAATATGACCAAGTCAGTGGAGGTATATTGCAAATTTTTGACAAAACTTCTTACTTCATGTATGATCTCTTTTATATGTTTTGTTAATTTACACGTATTTCTTGTGTTATTTAAGTTGTATAACGAAGCAGTTGGTGATTACTTATCATGTATGGAAGTCTCTTTCTTTACGCATTCTTGACTGGCTTAGATGTCAAATTGTTCTGGTGCTTCCTTGTATACTTCTTCGACCTTAGACAGCTAGTTGCACTCGTTCCGTCCTTTTAAGAATTAGTTCCTTATTCTTCTTAATCTTTTATCTTCTTAAGAATGTAGAAGTGGATAAGAAACTGGTAGGTGAACCATCTCTTTTGTTCTTACAAAGAATTAATGGGGTTACAGTAGAAGGCAACTGATTGCCAAGCATGTGCCACTTGAGAGGTGGTTAAACCAGTATGTATCAAAGCACATCTAGAGAGACTTTCTGTACTTTATTGTATATTTGACAGTAACAGGGAGTTGAGTTTGTTTAATATGAAGCTAGAAGTTGCTTGTAATCTTCTAGTTATTTGATGTGTTCTATTGAGAATGGATATCTTTTCAGTTGCGATTTGGTGGCTTGGTTGTGAAATGCTTTACTTTTTTCACCTGATTTTTTTCTAAGATCACCATGACTCAGAATTATGAGTCATTGCAAAATTTTCCAAAATTGTTTAGTAATGTGCATGTGAGCAAATGGCTAGGAGATTGGTAGATAATCATGTTCACCTGCCTGGACATGGACATGAACATTTTTCTTCCGTTTGCTTGTTATCATGTTGCACTTGTCATGCAACTCATTCTTTCCTGATATCTGAATACAAATGAATATGCATGCAATCTTATAAGGTCTCTTCTATAGGGTCCTGATATAGTAATCCATCAAACTAAGAAGTGCTTAGATCAGATGGGAGAATGGTGTCAAACTCATCATGCAGCTAGTGGTAAGAGCTGCTAGCTTGATACAATTTTTGAATTCTCATATTGTTCTTTAGTTCTTTTAGCTAATAGGTCCAATTATTCTAGGGTTGACAGAGAGGGTTCTGCAAAGTACAGTCAGCGAAAGAGAAGCTGAAAAGCAGGTTTGTAAGAGTTAATTGTGTGAAGTTATTTTTCCATTTGGCATGTTATGTACTGTTGATGATAATTTTTAAACATAGTTAACTTATGAGGACCTAAAAGCGAACATTCCAAGCAAGTTTTTAGTTGAAGACTCATGTTTGAGAGTTGTGTAAACATAAACTATCTTATGTTCAGGCGTTCTAACCCCTCAATATAGGGACCAAGAGTTGACAAAATCCTGATATGATACAATTTTAAGCCCCGTGATATAAAGTGACTTAACTTCTTTTTCTAGGGTTGGGTGAACTGGATCTATGATTTATCTTATGACACTGTGTGGTCCTAAGTTCTCTGGATACCTTAGCATAGAGGTAAAAAATTTCACAGAAGTAAACTCTGCTTTTGGTTGTAATATAATGTGAGAAATTCCTTAGGTTTAAAATATTGACCTCTTTCACTAATTAGAAACTCAATGCTGTTATAATAAATGAACACTCCTCCTAGTGACAATATTGATGCTAGTAATGGTAATATGGGGTTTTGCATTATTCTTAACATCCATTGGATTTTGAATTCTAGGGACTCTTCATATTAAATTCAAATAAATTGGTCGGATTTACAGAAGTAATCTGAACCATAGTTAACATTGATGAACTTTTGACTGAAAGTTGTCCAATGTTCTATTAACAGGAGAGGGTGGATTAAAATGTTTGAGACAATAGGGATCTCCTGCACCAAATTGAGGCCAAAAGAAATGTATGTAAAATGATCTTAATGGGAAGGGGCGTGCATGAAATTTTCCCCCAAAATAGTACCCATAAGGCCTTGATCTTGTTACTCAGTAACAGTTCATGAGATCAAAGTAAATATGTTTTCTGCAGTATTTTTAAATTTCGGAACCTCATTTATATCTCTTATTAAAAATTTAAGGTCTATGCGTTACTACTGGTTTCTTTATATGTGGTGAGGATAATGCTTAAAATGCCTTAGTCTGTTCCTTCTCTTGCCTCCCTCAACCTCTTTATCATTCTCTCGCTTACTTCCTCTTCTTGATGTGTGCGTTTGTTGATAATGCAGGTTATACAATTTGTTAAGAGCCACGTTGGTACATTTACGCCCCTTTTAGCAGGAAATTCTGTATATATGGACTTCCTTTTCCTAAAGGTAAGAGATTTTCTTTTGCTTTCTCTCCACCCTCTATACCTTTTCAGTTTTGCTTAGCAGTAAGTTTTGTGGATGGACATTCCTAATAACATTATCTAACTTCTATATATGTTGAATGACAACACCAATCGATTTGATCATCTCTTTGTTAACAACCTTCTACTTTTTATTTTCTTTTCCATTTTTTTATTTTTATATTTTCAGAAATACATGCCGGATCTCGCTAGTATGTTCTCTCATATTGTTGTTGATGTGAGCAGTGTTAAAGCTTTGTGCATTCGATGGTTTCCAAGAGGTAAATATTTTGAAATTTAGTTGATTTTACATATTGCACCATTGAAGGAGATCATGAGTAGCACGTGTGTTCGTTCTTCTTTTCTTAAGACTGATGATTTGAATTGCTCTGTGCTATGCTTTATCAGGCCTGATCCTAGCTTTGTAAGGATATAACTTTCACTACTCAAAATTCTCTCTCCTTGGGCCCTTTTCTGTTTGTGACTAAGCCCCAGAAATATGCTATTTTAAATGTAAAAACCAAAATTGGTAATTGAAGAAGTTACTCTAATAGTTAATAGAAAAATACATTGAAAGTTAAGAAATGCTAAATTCATATACTGAATATTGATGGTCAAGTAAGTTTGGATCATAAGTGCAGAAAACATTGAAATTCTATCTTTGATTTAAAAAATTCAAAATTGAAGTGGAAATGGTAACAGAAGCATACTTGGGCCTTCATGGTGCGGTCAATTTCTACTTTGCCAAGACAATTGAATTTATCCTCGATTCTAGCTTTTTCTTTCCAGTTTAATTTCTTGAAGAGGAACAAACATGCTAAATCAAAATTTGATCTCACTTCTTTGTTGACTATTTTTTGCAATGCTGGTTCTAATACCCTTTTTATATTGTAAAAGTTATTGCTTGTTCATTTGTTCTTGTGGATGGCAACATGTACGTGTGATTTCATTGGATTGCTGCTTTAGTAAGTAATGATGATCATTACTCATTCCACAGATCATAGGAAGGCACCTTCAAAGGAAAACAAACATAGAGCCATGGATGATATTAGAGAAAGTATAAGGGAACTCAAATATTACAAGGAGAACATTTTTAAGGCGAGGTCTAAGAAATGATGGAAAGAAGCTTAGGTCATGCATATTCCTTTGTTGGGAGATCCGATCTTCAACATTTTTAAAGCGAGGTCTAAGAAATGATGGAAGAAGCTTAGATCGTGCATATTCCTTTGTTGGGAGATCAGATTTTCATATTTATCTCCCTCGAAGTTCTGGCTACTGTGATCTCAATTGTGTTTGAATGGGGCACTTTCCAGAACTTGTTAAAAACTTGAGATTATGTATGATATTTAATCGTTTATGTGAAAAACGTTGTTTGCACAAATAGCTAGCATTACTAAATCTTCATCCTGCGGAAGTCGAGAGGATGCTACTGATACTTGTGCTACAATTTTTGGGTTATTTCCTGAGAACATGCCTCGTAAGAAAGCAGGTTTAATTGAAGTCTACGTTCATATTTCCCAATCCTTCCATCCCAGGGAAGTGCGTGCCTGCCTGGCTGTAGTCTTATTGTGGTTTAAAGGAAACAGGTGAATTTTAATATGTAACATAGACACATGCAGGGAAAAAAGATATAAGTTTGACAAAAAAAAATATTACTTAACCTGGATTTAAGCAGCAGTTGATCCCGTTACCAATGTTGGATTTACGTTGAAATCGGGTATTAGGTCAGTTTATTGACATATTTAAGGAGGATGTAATTTATCCGAGACAAAAGCTTTATAGAAGCTTTTTGCACATGAATTTGAACTAATTTTTAATATTTTAAAAACGTTTTTGAGAGTTAAAAACTGTCTACTCTCATGTAAGTGTTACGTTAACTTTTTTTTAATCTAGATTTCAGTTGCCTTATCATGTTAATTTGACACTATGTTGATAGTGGAGCCTACAAATAGACCCAACTTATTCCCCTTGAAAAAAACTGGGCCATTCTACAGGCTTCTGCTTCTGTGTCTCTCCTAAGCGCCGAAACATGTTCCAAAAACGATCCCTGTTCGACAAACCCCTCTCGCCACGTGCTTCTTCTTAGTTGAAAGGTAAAAAGTATGAATTGACCCTTAACGTTTTACAAAAGATTTAATTTTCCTTTTAACATTTTACAGGGTATCACTTTATCCCATAACATTTAAAAAATGGTCTAATTTACTCCATAGCGTTTACAAGATAGTACAAATTGCCCCCTGCGAACAGTGTTCAGGGGGTAATTTATACCATTTTGTAAACGTCATAAGGCAAATTAGACCATTTTTCAAACGTTAGGGGGTAAAGTGGTATCCTATAAAACGTTAAGGGATAAATTAAACATTTTGTGAAACATTGAGAGCCAATTCATACCTTTTTCCTTTTTTTAAAGTGAAACATTGATTATTAAACTGCATGTCATATTTTTAATCTCATATATAATTTTATTAGCTTAGAATCTTAATACTATAATTTTCAAATAAAATTAGGGTAAGAGAAATAAATTTTCTTTAAAATTCTTGTTTATTTTAATGATTTTAAAAATATTATATAATATTAAGTTTTAAGATAATTAAATTTAAAAATATTTTTATATAAGGTGCTTAAAATTAGATTGAAATAGTCATTTATGTTTTATCGTATATAATATTATAAATTTTATTAAAATAATTTAACATATATTTAACATAAGATTTTTAATATTATAAATTAAGTTTATTGCTTAAAATAAGTAACATATTTTTTTTATAAATAAAATAATTAGAGAAGTAGGCCTCTTTTAACTATAAAAATACATAAGCATAGGTCATATGATGGATGTATGAAAGGAAAAATAATATTAAAAAATTCCTAAAAATATAAAATGTTATTAAAATCAGATTAAAATAACTTTTAAAACAATTTAACATATGTTTAACATAATTTTTTGTAAAAGGTATGCATTGGCCCTCAACGTTTCACAAAAGGTTTAATTTACCCCTTAACGTTTTACAGGGTACCACTTTACTCCCTAACACTTGAAAAATGGTCTAATTTACCCCATCATGTTTACAAAAATGGTACAAATTGCTCTATGAACACTGCTATGTTGACTTTTATTGGTCAAAGCTGACGTGGCATGTGAGTCCCACATGTCATATCGACGTTGGTCAACCAAAAGTCAACAGAACAGTGTTCAAGGGGCAATTTGTATCATTTTGTAAACATGAGGGGGTAAATTAGACAAATTTTCAAACGTTAAGGGGCAAAGTGGTACCCTGTAAAATGTTAGAGGGAAAATTAAACCTTTTGTGAAATGTTAAGGGTCAATTCATACCTTTTGCCTTAAAATAACTATATTTTGAGCCTTATGTTTCTCTGTTCCAGCTTGGACACCCAACGTCTCAAGCAAAGAACGTGCTCTTATAAGCATAACGTGACCTCGAATCAGTAATGAACACCTCGCAATCATGATATCATTCCACGTAATGGTGTTCTTATGGAGGGATTTCCTCGAGCATAGGCAAGCATCATCGACGAATGAGAAATGTACGCATGTATCGGGCTTGTAGCGACAAAAACATGAAACTTAAATTAAAAGTCATTTTGTTCAATTGTTTTTATTTTTTATTAATTTATGTATATATTTTTTTAATTTTTACTATGTTTTTTTAATTTACATACTTAAAAAAGAGAATTAAAAAATGAAAATTATAATTAGAAACAAAAAAATCCTTAAAGTTTCAATAAAACATCCAAATTATTGTTTTAATAAAAATAATTAATATTATAACATGTGAATTTAATGAGAATCTTAAAACATTCATAAATAAGAATGAAATTTGATTAAGGAATTTAAATTAAAAATTTGACAAAATAAACCATTGATTTTAAATAATTGGAATAAAGGTTTAATTAGTCTCTTAGTATTTAAACTTAATATTAAAAAATGATTTTAATGTTTCATTGCATTCAAATAAGATCTCACATTTGTTTAAATGCTCAAAAAAAGATTCTTACATTATCAAAATGTTTTAAAATATTATTATCTTTACAGAATTGTAAATTCTCTAATTTGTATCTATTGATGTGCTTTTTTTTATTATACCTATGCTGCGGTAGCATGATGATACAGGATAAATTAAAATTAAGGGTTTTAAATTAAGAATATAGGATTTGAAACCCTAACCTAAAACAACCAAAAAAAAAAAAAAAGAGTTAGGGAGTATATTATTACTGATAGTTGATATGAGTTACTCTTATGCCTAAGTCAATAACAAAAATGGTAAAAACAAGAATAAGAACATGTTAGTTAAATGATTGAATGACAATTAGTTATATCAAGAAGTCAAACATGTAGTGATATGAAAACTGGTACAAATTGGCCTAGGTTTAACATGGACCTTAAGCTGGTATTTTGACCTACTACTAATATATCGAGTTAAAATTGAGGTCAAATCATACATATTGAATTCTTTAGAGACTAAAATGCAATTAAGAAATTTTTTTTTGCAATTCTCTTTTTAACTATAATTCTTTAGTTTGCTTTCAATTAGCCATTTTAATATTTCCTTGCACTTGGAAGATATTTTCTTCCTTTTCTAGATCATTGTTTCAAAACATTTTATCAACTCATTATATGTCAACTCATCATCATTATTATTATCATTATCATAAGAATAAGAATTCCATGAAGCATATGTTGGCTACTTCCTTATTGGAGTTCTAATTTTCCAAATCACTAGTGTTATCCCATGCTGTAGTCTTTAATGCCTTCTTTTTGCTCTCTCCCCTCTCCTTTTTGTTTTTTGTTTTCATTTTTCTCATTTTCCTTGAGAAAGAGAAATTGGGCTTCATATATCCTACTTTATTACATTTAAAACACATAATGTTAGCGGATTTCCCTATAGGATTGCTTAACATTTAGTTAGATGGTTAGGAGAGATTAGTAAGACTAGAGATAGCATAACCAATCCTAATCTATTTGGCTAAGGACAGTTAATTGCACCTTGAGAGAGGGTAATTAAGCATTAGAAAATCTTGGGTCAAACATAATTGAATCATTAAGTAAGAGGGAAGCAAAACAGGGATAGAGCAACTCCTAATCTTAAAACCTTGGATATCAAATTTCTTTGCTTTGTTTAATTTGGGCTGTTAGCATTAGTTTAAATCATTTTATCTTATTTTCCAGTTTTTCAATATTTGAGTTTATTTCCTTAAACAAAGAGAAACCTAAAGTAAGTGGTGACTAACTCAATCCTTGTGGAATTTATAACCGTTCTAAACTACAAGTTACAACCCGTATACTTGTGGTTTGAGCGTAAAACTAGTTGTTTGTTTTGCGAGCAAACACCTCCCTAGTGAGTGAAACTAGATCTACACTAGACAAGTTAGGAGAGATTAATATGTTTAAAGGCATTGTAGTATCATACCTTATATGTTGCTTTCCAAGTATACTTTGAAAGCAGTCATGTACCTTCATTTTAAGATCATCTTAAGCTTTGAGAGCCTACTCATTGGATGTAATAAGCTGGACAATCTTGCTCCTATTCCTTCTTCTAAAATGGACTTGTAAAAGTAGGTTGACTTGTAATTACCTTCCTTTAACTACAAGGTTCTAGCTTTCCACCTTAGTATGGAGAAATGAGAGTATAAGAGATTGGTATAAGTGCTCAACAATTGTGATTCCTTAGCCTTCAAGTCAGCATCTAAAGGGTTGAGATTAGCATGGTTTGGCAGTTACTCAACTCCTCTCTAGCCTTCTGGGCAACTTACTTATCAACAAAGTAATGTCTCCTACCAAGCATTTTCAGTTGTTGTTTAACTTGAAAACTTTTTGATTAATTTAAATTGCTCAACGCCCTAGATTTACTCCTTCATACAGGACTCAACAATGCCATTAAACTACTTAAATTTAGTAAGATGGTTGAAAAACCTAAAAGTAACATGTCTTGGTGTTGCATCCGAGAGATTGTGAATATCAATAGGACTATAGTCAAAAATAAGAGGATGATTAAAGATAGATTTTCTAAGCTGAAATTGGTTCATCCACCTATCATTTGAAAATGCCCTATCAAGCTTGATTTTGAGTTTATGTGAGCCACTTTACTTGTTAGACCAAGTGAAGAAGCTACCTTTATAGTTAAGGTTATTCAAGCTAACCTAGGAAGCACAATTATTAAAATTAGGACAAACAACAAGTCTATCATTTATAGCCTTAGTTTCTTATAATTTAAGAGTTCAATTGATGTCACTTATAACTAACCAAGGCACCCTAATACCTACTCTATTAGCCTATAAATGCTCCCAAAGATAATTCCTTTGAAATTCCAAGTTAGAAGTGTAGATAATGGAGGCACAAACCTCTTGCTCACTTGAATTAAGAACTAGCCTCAAGTATATCGTTTAATCATTATATTACTATCCTTTAAAGTGCATAAGTAAGGGTCAAAAGTTTCCACAATCCTCTTATTGCAGTGATGCTGATTATTAGCCAAAATGCTCTGACTTTTACTAATAAACTATGGAGTTTTGAATCTGCTAGCTTTTAACTTGATTTCCAAAAGACCAATCAATCAAGGTTTGGTTTTACTAAAATAGTCAACCAGAACTACTTGTTTATTTATGCTATTAATGCCCCTAACATTCCATACAATAATATAAATAATTAATAGGTAGAGGAAGAAGAGTTTTCCTTAGTTTTCCTAGTTGATCGCCTCTTAGGAACTTCAACAAAAATAGCTTCCTTCTCCTTGGTAAAGGACTTAGGAGTAATCTCTTACACACTTGAGATTTTGACCAAGTTATCCTCTTCTACACTTGGAACGTGTTTAGGACTAACTTCAACATTATCAAAACCCTTTATGACATCAATTTGATTAAGTTTACGTCTTGCATCAAGCCCTTGAGTCACTATAGGGTGAGACCTAGTAGGTTATACACTATTTATCTCCAACACATCCATTTGGACAACTTGCTCTTTAAGGTCTTCATTCTCCACATTATGGTTATTATTAAGTTTCATTAGCTCCTTATAATCACCATTTTGAAACACTCTTCCAATAAGTTTGCACACCTTATGTAGCTTGAGTTGAGGATTCCAAGGATAGGTGACCTCCAAAGTATTATGTACTAACTCATCCTCCTCTCGGAGCCTCATGATTGAAATGCAATTAGGAAGAACTTCGTCATGCGAGACCTCCATAAAAATTCTAGCATATTGGAGCCTTTAACGGTTGATTGTATACTCATCTATGAATAATGGTTTGTCAATAAAATTTGCTAAATGACTAAGACCAATAGTGGTACAATACTCTAGAGGAACATTGTGAATGTGCAACCAAATAGGAACATGTTTCTACCTCAATTTCTTAAGTTTCAGACTTGGTTTCCATTGGAGAAGGAAGAGAGGTTGCCATAGACATGCCAAGGTCCAGCTTCAGCTACCTTCTTCATATTATGCTCAAATAAAAACCTAAAAAGATAGAAGTGTTGATCATTCAAAATCACCTTCATAAGTCCCCATTTCTTCCAATTCTCCATAGCCATTCTTTTATGGATGGGAAAGCAATTCTCTTATCATAAAAGAAACCTATGAGGCTAGTATTCTAACGTGCAACACCATCTTTCAAGACTCTAATAGGAGGCTTGACACATTAAGCTTCATCAATGGTGTTGACACACTGAGTTTCATCAATGGTGTTAGGAGGAATGTATATAAGTTTGGAACTCTCCAAGTAATCATATCCAACAACTTGGTTCCATGTCTTCCTCATCGTGCTAACAGCTAGAGAGGGGTTGTCATTCTCTACTAGAGAAGGGTTTTGGGAATGGTTAGAAGCCATGGAAGGAGGATCAAAAAAGCTGGAAGTCGGGAGAAGAAAGTTAGGAAAATTTTCTAAAAATGGAAGGAGTGAAAGAAGGTGCAACTAAAATTCAAAAGTATACCCTAAGAGGAAAGTTCCGCCAAACCATCAATCAACGGTAGATCTTGGAAGTGTGAGGAGAGGAAGGTTAGAGAAGGTTGAAATAGAGAGTTTGAAGGTCCAAGACTTGGAAAAAAGCAAGGATCCAAGCTGAGAAAAAAGTTGGTTAGAATTGGCAAAGAGGAGAAGATACGAAAGCAAAGAAAGGAAAGCTAAGAGAAAGAAGGAAGATGAAAGCACAAGAAGAAATGTAAGATGGGAGGTGAATTTAGGAAGGAAGCAAGTTGAAAACATCCCAACACCCCTAAAAAAATTTGGCATGCTGGTGAGGAGGAGCATCCCTCTCTCTCATGCCTAAAATGGAGAAAATGTAAATTCTACTAAATTAAATGTAATTAATGATTCTATTAGCTCAATCATACACCTAATTACATAAATATACATCACATTTGAAATAAAATAACACAATTTTACACATAAAAAAATGAAAAAAAATTCCAAATTTTATATGCATAAATTGGAGAACATTTAAATTCTACCAAAACCATCGTAATTGATGATTCCATTAGCTCAATCATACATCTAATTACATGAATATATATTCAATTTGAAACAACATAACATAATTTAACAAAAAAAATGAAAAATTTGCAATTTCTATATCCTTAAATTGGAGAAAATTTAAATGATACTAAATTAAATGTAATTGATGATTCTTTTAACTTAATCATACATCTAATTACATGAATATACATTCAATTTTAAAAAACATAACACAATTTTACTAAAAATTAAAAAAAATCTCCAATTTCTATATGCCTAGAAAATTTAGATTCTACTAAATCAATTTCAATTGATAATTCTATTAGCTCAATCATACATCTAATTACATGAATATACATCCAATTTGAAAAAACATAACACAATTTCCTCAAAAATTGAAAAATCTCCTATTTCAATATGCTTAAATTGGGTAGATTTTAAATTCTATCAAATTAATTGCAATTGATGATTCTACTAGTGTAATCATACATCTAATTATATAAATATATATTTAATTTGAAATAAATAACACAATTTCTAAAAAAATTGAAAAATCTACAATTTATATATGCCTAAATTGGAGAAAATTTAAATTCTATCAAATCAAATACAATTGATGATTCTATTAGTTCAACCATAAATCCATTTACATAAATATACATTCAAGTTGAAAAAATGTAATTTCACCAAAAATTAAAAAATCTCCAATTTCTATATGCCTAAATTAGGAAATTTTAAATTCTACCAAATCAAATGTAATTGATGATCCTAATAACTCAATCATATATCTAATTACATGAATATATATTCAATTTGAAAAACATAACATAATTTCACAAAAAAATTAAAATTCCAAACGTTATTTTTACCTAAATTCAAATTTAATTCAATCTATATGCATTCATATAATTCAACTTCTATAATGCTTAAAGTTGATAAATTAAATACGAATTAATAATTAATTGAATGTTTAACAAATTTGAAAATTCTCAAATCTTAAAGTTAATAAATTTATCAATTTCAACTCAAATTCTTCAAATTGGTTAATAGAAATGGATGTAAATGTTAGAGGGATCTAAAAGCTTCCAATCACCTATTGGAATCTAGTTTAAAGCTTGAAAAATTATCAGAAAAATAGATTGAACTCAAATATGTAAAAATGAGTGTTTTGTGGTTATTTGATGTTTTAGAAAATATTTTTAAGTTGCTAGAATTAGATAAAGGTACGAAGTGAAGGATTAAACTGAAATGTATAAATTTTGTATAGAAAAAAGTAGGATTTGGGTAAAGAAGATGAAAAGTTTTTAAGGAAAAAAGAGAAATAAAGAAGAAGAAAAGAGGAGGGAGAGGCTCTTAGTGCATTTTTAATTCACATATCGATTAATCATTGTATGGAAAATTAAGAAAATTTGTAAAATGGTTCTTGAACTTTAGAGGGTTTATAAAAGGGATAATAAATAGACAAACGAGTAACCTTTTGAGATTTTTTCAATTGAGTGATAAATCTTTAAAAATTTTCAATAAAATGACTAATCTTTAAAATTTTGATTGATTAAAGTAAAAACTTATACGTATATTGATGTGACTAAAAGACTTTGCCACGTGACCACGTAGATATCTACGTGTATAACTTTAACTTTAAAAAATTTTCAATTCAACAACCAACCTTTTAGAATTTTTTTAATTCAATGTCCAACTTTTAAAATTTTTTAATTTAGTGATCACCTTTCTAAAATTCATTCAAATCTTTTCAAAATTAATTTTTCTATAAAAATAAGAAGTGATTAATACACCAATATAAATGTCACTCTATGGTTCTCATGCTTAGGCCAAACAAGTTTATGCTAAGGAACTACCTCACATCCTCAATAGGTTCATGCAATTCTTATTAGAAAAAAGAATAAGAGCTCACCATTAGCCCCCAACTATAGCACCTCATCATTGCTTCTCGAATAGGGGTTAATTCTAATGAATCTTATTAAAAAAGAGTTCATTTGCAAAAGAGAGACTATGTATCTTGAGCTTCATACATTTCTGATGAAACTAAGGGAATGTTTAGTTGGATTGTGGATTGTGGTTTTTGTTGTTGTTGTTATTGTTGTGTTTTCTTTTTCAATTTCTATGTTATATTAGTGTGTTGTCTTTTTTTATTTCTGTGTTTAGAAAACAAAAAACCAAAACTAAAAAATAAAACCTAAGAAAACATGGCCTAAAACTTCCTCTTTTGGCTAATTATTTAACTGATAAGCCTAAAGAGCACCTCAATGACAATAGCAAATAAATAGGGGGACAATAGATCTCCTTTTTAAATTCCTTTATCTCCTAGAAAAAATCAAATGGGTTGCCCATTCACTAGAATGCTATAGGATGATGTTGTAATGCCTTGCTCGATCTAATAGACAAACCTTGGTGGAAATTTAAAAGCCTTTGTAACATTTAGTAAGAAATCCCAATTCACCAAGTCATAAACCTAATGGAAATCCACTTTAATAGCATTACCTTTAAAGGAGTTCTTTTTATTATAATTCTTGAAGAACTCTTATACTAGGATTATATTATTACGAATATTTCTTCCTTTGATAAATACACCTTACGAGTGATTGATCAATAAACATACAAACACCTTAAGTTTAGATACTAGCAACTTAGCCATAATTTTATAAATGGTATTCATGTAAGAGATAGATCTAAATTACTTTAAGGAACTAAGGTTTTGACCTTTTAGAACTAAGGTAGCAAAATTCTTATTCAACTCCTGCAACATACAGCCACTTTGAAAGAACTCCCTTAACATATAGCCACTTTGAAAGAACTCCTTGACAACATTGTTCACTAAATCCTTAGTTAGATGCCAAGATTTGTGAAAAAGAATCTATTGAAGCCATTAGGCCCAAGAGTCCTGTTAGGATAAATGGAAAAGGCTACCTTTTATATCTATAAATTAGTAAACAACTAAGTTAACCACTTTGCTTCCTCCTCTTAAATTCTACCCATAAGGAATGACTCCAAGATCTGGACAGTGGATTCATAATTAGATCATCGTTCAACAGGCCTTGTTGGGATGAAACCTCAATCCCATTGCTATCCTGGAGACTTGAAATTATGTTATCATTCCTTCTAGCTAGAATAGAATTATGAAAAACAAATGTGGTATTCTGATCACCTAGCTTCAATCACTAAATGCGATACCTCTGCTGTAATAAGGAATAATTGACTCCTATCACTTGCACATAGTCGTATAGTGCTCTTTTCTCCTCTAGCTGTAATTATCTGTTAGTATGATCCAAATACAACATATTCTACACTCGATTAAAGTTAGCCTTTATATTTTCAATGCACCATAGGTGTTATAATATCTTTACTAATTAAGTTGCTTCAATTGATCCTTGATCACCTACAATTTCTGAATACAAACATAAGAATGAAAGCCTATAACCTCATATCCAATCCCTTTAGCCCTTGCTGCCTTAAACCCAGGATCCATAGCTAGGTAATTATTAAATTGAAGCAAAAGTGCCTCCCAATTAGTAAGCTCATTCCACTGATACAAATATAAATATAGTATGAAAATCTTTGGTTATTGAATGAGGCAATGCTCTCCTTAAACGTACTCATCCATAAGCCATTCACCAATATCTATCTAGCTTCTTCCTAATAAATCCCTGCTGCTTGTTACTTTAAAAAGTGGCCCTTCATGTTAAGGTCCTTTACACCTATTTTAAAGACACATTGTTGAAACTCATCTGTGAATTTTTTTAGGGAATCATTGCCTTTCACCTCTAATGGGGTTAAGGTGGTATTAAAACCACTAATAATGATACAAGGGGCAACCATCCCCTCTTGAATTTCTTCTGACTTCCTTCATTAGGAATTCTATTAAAAGCCAAAGTTGGAGGCATAAACCCCAATCAATTAAATTGTGTAACAAAGCTAAATTAAACTAAACTCCAGGTGAATATACTGATCAGACATGTGGGTATGCTTCACCTTAACCCTCCTTTGATCTAAAGCAATTATAATTCTCCCATAGTAGAGAGTCGCATGATTGGTAATTAAAGTTTAACCAAAATTTAAGAATTTTACCTTACTCATAAATTCTACCCTGAGTTTAGTTTCTAAAAGATAACACAACATAAGTTTTAGTTCATTGATATAATCCACCAAAAGTTGTTGTTTATTAGGGTCTTTGATGTCCTTAACATTCCAACATAATATATTCATTAAAAAAGAGAGGATGAGAATTGAGCATTAAACTGAGTTTTCCTCTTGAATCTCCTCCTATCCTTGGTTTTAAGTTCCTATTTCTTCTTTGTATCAACACTGAAATTATTAGGATTTAGATTCTGAATTTCTTCTATTTCCCTCAATAGCACCTTTCGTTTATCTATATTTTTACTGCCTTAGCCTTCTCCCCCCAGGGAGCCAGTCACCGCATTATTAGTCTCCATATTTACACCCTAATTCATTGCCACAAGGGAATTGTCTCCACCCCTTTATAGCCCTTCCACTTCAACGTCTCTTAGCCCTTCGACTTCATAAGCATGTGTCTGTACAAGTTCTGAAACTTTATAATCTAGTACAACGATATCCTGTATTCCCTCACCCATCTCTTGTATGTTTAAGATAATCTTGCCATCTCTAGCTTTTAAAGGATTAGATATTTGTTTGGGGTTCACACCAAATTCAAAGTTATAGATTGCTTGATGATCTGTAACATCCATTTCTTGAATCTTAGACTCCTTGACTTGATTGTTTGAAGTAGTCTTTTCCTCCATACTCCCAGAGGAAGGCTGGGGATGTTCTCTCTTTGTAAGAGAATGATCTAAACTAGTAGTCCCTGCATTAGGGACTGGTTACATTACAATATTCTTAAGTTTTCTAGTTCCAAATTCTTCCCCCTCATTAATAAGATCTACACGAAATTCCTGCCCTATGTTAGTAGATTAATTATCATCAATGATTCCTATTAACTCCATGTAAGTCTTAACTCTCAAACTTCTTACTAATAAGTCTTCATACTTATTCAAATGCTTGGCTATTGATATGTTACTTTAACTTCATCAAGGAACAGTTCATCCATCTCATTTAATCTTAGTAAAGGGATGGTATCCAACATTTACTCATCAATATCAACTATAACACAGACCTTAACATAAGTTATTCTTTTCATTGTAGTCGTTACTTTATTCATATTGATTGGTTTTCCTAGATAGCTAATTAAGTGATTTAAGCCCTTTATGAACCAATATTTAAGTGGAATATTATGAAAATTTATCCATATTGATACCTATCTAACCTTGAATTTCTTTAACTGAATCCTCAATCTCCATTTTTATAGGAAAATAGGCGAGTTGTTAAAATGTCAACGGCCAGAATCAAGAACTTTTAAAGGATTAAAAGGAGCCCCAAACTTGAAGAAAAATAGTCCATCATCCATAAGCAACACTTCTTTTGTATACCTATGCTTTTCCATTTCTTCTATGCCCATAAGATGAGAGGAGAAAAAACCAACCTTTTGTTAAGGAAGAATCAAATAAGAGTAGAACTTCATTTACCAACACCTACTTCAAGACACCTACTTTGAGAGTTTCAAGGAGGAGCTACCAAGCACACAAAGAGAAAATTATTCCAAGGTAGGATAGGAAGAGAGAAATGATGGAAATATAGTTAAAAAGATAAGACAAGGACAAACAAAAGGTAAGGGACGAAATTTTTTAAATTTTAAATAATTGCATTAAAATATTAAAATAAAACTTTTTTATTGAATATCAGATAAATTTTATATAATTATATTACTTAATTATAATAACAAATATTATTAAAATTATTTAATAATATTTAATAATTTTAATTAATTATTACAGAACACGAAGTATTTTTAAAAACAGATTTATAATTTAAAATTTTTTAAAAATAAGTAGAGTCACAAAATGTAAGTACACAAGTGAATTTTACAAGAACAATGAAAATAATCGAGTACAAATATAAAAGAGAAAGCAAGGGATGAAGAACAATTTCATGAAACCTTTTTCCTTTTCTGATCTTCCACAAAATTCTTTGGTGTGCAACGTTTAGTCAATTCACATTCTACAACTACAAGACTAGTCACTGTTGTAAAAGTAAAGAAGGAAATGAACAGATTTTGGTCCTTTAACACAACAATAATGATCAGATTTTGGTCCTTTCTTAACACAACACTAATGATCAGATTTTGGTCCTCCTTGTAAAAAGTTTTGACTTCATCATCTCACAGGATTGGAGAAGAAAATTACGACAAAATATACAAAAAAGCCAGCCAGAAGAATCCCGCCGTAGATGTATGTTTGTGAGGAGTGCACGGGATATTTGTACTCAATGTTGCAGCATCTCATTTTCTCTCGCTCTGAGCCCAAAACGTGATCTACATATCTGGAATTTGAGTATATTGCAAAATTAAGCATCTACAATTTCCACCATTCCAAATTTTAGATAAATAAAATTGCCAAGTAACATAAAGAGTATATCACTTACTGTTGTGTGAACATAGAGCTTTGAAGTATTTCTGAGCTGTTTAAATGTGCATCCTGTAATCGGTGATCATACAGCAAAGACGACAGATCGACAAGCTGTTCTTCAAGGCTCTGTCATTCAATCCAACACATCATTACCTCTGAAATGGTGGAACAATTACACAATGATATGATATTCCGAACATGAGTGACTTACGTCTAGGTACTTCTCCAGCCGTTCGACCAATTCATGTGGAAAAGGTTCAGGCAAGCTGGTAGCTTTCTTGTAGAACTTCTCTACCCACAGTTCAGCACTGGTCTTGTTCTTCTTCCCTTTCACAGGTTCACCAAGAGGAGTTTTCAAATAATCTGCAGCAAAAGCTTGTACAGCCTACACCATAGATAGAAAAAATTAGGCATATATCATTATAGAACTTGTGATGATCTTCATGTACTCCATGGAAGAATAACAAATCACCTCTGATGTATCACGAATTCTACGAAGTGCAGCATCAACCCGTGCATATATTGTGTTCCTCTGCCATATACACACAGAAAATGACAACGTGCAGTCCAAAAAATAGCTATAATTGCAACATATAGAGAGAGGATAATTGTATGGCATGATCAACAAGGTAATGCTAACCGTGTTGTATCATGATGTGATAACCAGCTTCAACAGTGCTAGTTTAGTGAAAATGAAGTCACATATGCAGGAAGATCTGTGATAATGAAAATTGGCTTACCAAAGCAACATCTTGTAGCAATTTACTGATTTTAGATGTGTTAGAGAATGGTCCAAATGGGTGACAACCACCTGCCCATAGCCAATTTATGACTGGTCTTTCATGTATGTGAGAAGCTTTCTCATATGGCGCACTCAATCCACCAATAGTGGAAGCAAGCCCAGCCAATATGTGCCGCTGTGCTGCAGAGGGAAAAGCATGTCTTCTTTCTGTTTCTGAAACATAACTGTCCCAACAAGGAATATCGCAAAGTGATAGGTAAAGATTGGTATGGTACAGAATAAAAGATAATGAAATTTCAAATGTAGACACAGAAAAGAGGAACAGGGTCTCAGAACAGGTCATGCCATCATTGATCTGTGACAGATGAGCCATATGTAGTTCTGGAATATAACAGGAAGACATCCTTTGACACTAAAAGTAAAATTAAGACACTACTTACCTTAGAGGTATCTTTTCACTTTGATGTTCAAGTACAATAACTACATCATTGCTTGTCCAAACAAGACTCTCATCTTCCATCATAAGTTGCGGCTCAACATCAGCCAATGAGAGCACAAATCTGTAACAAAAAACACAAAGCATGTTTCACTTTCATCAAAGGTCAATGTTTTAATGATCATAAAACAATCATGTCACTTGCCATAGCTATCCTATAGGCTTTCATAAAGAGTAACAGATCAAATTTAATGATTCAACACCTAAAATGGTACATTCTTCAGCGAAAAATCAATCTAAACAAATGCAATGTCCAAGTATTATTGCCCTTCTAGATCTAGAGAAGCCATCTATATATGTATGCATGCGTGTGTGTCTTTGTATGTGGCATGTAGAGGTCAAATATACACACAAGTAACATAATTTTGTATGTGTCTTGCCACAAACGATGAATAATGCAAAGGTCTTCCAAATGTTATTTTAAATCCAGCCTATTCTTTTGCTAAAAGGAAAAGGAAAGGAAAGGAAACTTGTTAAATAAAATCACACAATAATCTTTAGATTGTGGTTGAAATATCAAAAATCAGAAAATGTTAAGCTTGTGTAGTAAATACAATAAGGCTAGGTATGCACTCACACTGGAACAACCCTCGTCCCATAAGTCCGGAAGAAGTTCCCTTGTTTTTTTTGAGTTTTCTTTTTCTTATTGTTCTTCTGCTTCCCACGAATTGATTCATAACTAGCCCATATAGGTTTATGCTTAAGAATAGAATCACTTGGAACATCAGGCTCGTCCGTCCAATGCTGGACAGAAGAAATTAAATTTTGTTAAATACAGAACATATATTCGCAACCAGAAAATGTATTCACTTCAATATGAAACAGTATGCACAGATTCTATCTAATCAATACTCTGCAAAGAATATCCTGAGAGACCCAATACTTACAGAAAATGTCAACATATAATACCTTTAATTATCCCTTTGTATTAATTATAAGGATACCTGGCGGAGGAAGAATTTATTTGAAATAGATGGATCAGCAAGCTCAACTAAACCAGCAGCAAGCACATCAGCAGAACGCTCCATCTCCTGTAATAAGCAAATTAAGCAAAATGATTCAGTGCTATGGGGCAAAAAGATCATATAAAAATATTCCAAGCATAAAAAAATTACAAGCCAGTAATTATCCTCATAAGGGAACTTAAAGTAGAAGGAAATCATTGAAAAGCCAGCAGGTCGATAAAGCTTCATGGCTAAACACAAATTAGAGTTCATAAAATGCAATGATAATCTCCTAAAAGAAACATACATGCACGTATATAGTCAAGGTCATCTGGGCAATGTACTTGGAGCATGGAAGTAAATTGCTTATGGCTCACTTGGAGTCATATTACAAATGAAAAGAAGTACCTCCGAATAGTTAAAAAAAGTTGGTCACAACCATATGAAAAACAAATACTCTTAATCATGTCATCAATAGCAGCTCATAAACTAAACAAAACAAACACTTAGGCCTTGTTTAGTTGGAATTTTGTTTTTGATTTTCGTTTTTTGTTTTTCTAAACACAGAAACTGAAAAAAAAAAAGTACATAAATCTAAAAAAGCAATACACTAATATAGCACAGAAACAAAAAAATAGCACAGAAACCGAAAAAAACACAAAAACCACAGCCCACAACCCAACTAAATATGCCCTTAAATAATCAAGTTTTTACCTCTTTCAGTATAGCACCATCCAGATATGTCTTGGTATGAACATGGAAACGCCCATCATTTTTAGTTTCCTGCAGAGAAAGGCCACGCATTGCCTTTGAAAGTGCAATTGATAACTTCTCATGATGATGCAATGCATGTGACCCTCCAACAATTACAACTTCTTGCCCATCATGAACCATCTTCTTGACCTGAAAAAGGAAAAAAAGCACCCCAACTTTTCAACATATGCAGGATTCCAAAATAACATATGTGACAAAAATCACAAACATCTGGTACAATAACCTTTGGTTCTCTCCTCAGAGCATAGATCATTTATTTACAGAATAAACTTTCAGGGCAAGATGCCAACTATTTGACCAATTACATAAACTATAAAGGTTTCCTTTAAAAACTTTCTTGCAATAGAAGCACTCATGAAGTTTTTCGATTAACAAAAAGCAAAAATGATGATCTATGTTTTCATATCTTCATCATTTGAAGACTTCAATAATATGGTGTTCACTAAATCTTTCTCGACAGCAAAATAATACAAGACAAGTAAATATTGGGTCCAATTAACTACTTTAGTTTTGCATCCAGTGCTATCTACTTTCTTATTTCATTGGCTCCATATTTCTAGATGCGAGAAGACATGAAGTCACAAGCAAGTAATTCAGAGAAAAAAGTATGATAGGACTGAAGAAACTCTCTGAAGAAGACTTGCCTCTGATTCAATTTCTTCTATGTTTATGCTATAGTTGTGACCTTTCTCCAAAATATTATAGCGATTATGGTTTTGGAGTACAATGATTGGTATAAGGGTCCTTGTTGTCAAATCAACAGTCTCAAACCTACATCAACAGACAAGTTAATTTAACAGATTTGCATAAGATACAGATTATAGAAGTTAAATTCCTGGGCCAAGGTTCCTCAACCAAACAAACAAGAAAACCAAGCTACTAGCCAGTTCCATGGATGGAGTATTGATAATGATATTGTAACAATCTATAAATAAGAAAGAAGTGACAGATTGCATGAAGTGATAGTCCATAAGAAAGAGTTTATGTTATCAATTATTACCTCACATCTGGAGCTATTACATACTCAACTGTGGATGATATCAAAGAAGCAAGTTGTCCAACAAAAATATCATGAGTGGAATGATCAAGAAAGGAGCCTATGCCTCCTGGAAACATCATAGTTCGTATCCGTGGCAATGTCCTAGGACCAATACTTCCCTCTTCAGTTTCAATCTTTCCATAAGTGCAAGGTCCTGCAGAGAGGTCGATCACGACGAATCTGAATTGTATGAAGACAATGTTAGACCCAAAAGGAGTATGTGTTTCAATTACCTATAATGTCCATAATAACTATCTACATTCAACAAATCAATTTTAAAACAAAATTAAGAACATCAACTGAAAAATTGATATACTTGAGAATTTAAAACAATGGGCATATCTTGAGCTGGAACCTGTCTGAGCTCAGCCAAACTTGAGTTGCTCCTCCTCCATTGTATTTATAACGATAAATGTAGTCTCCCTCTTGCTTCTTCATATCTTCTTCATTCAACTGGTTGATTCTACCATACATCAAACTGTCGAGATCGACTTCCTTATTTCGAGGATCCATCCTCACCTGTAAAAAAGGAGAGCAACCAATTTTTATTTTGACCAAAAGAAAAGGAAAAGAAGAAGAAAGAAAGAAACAAACCCTGTGATACGTCTACAAGGTCAAATGATGGTTGTGATTACTTGGAGGGCAAACATACCTTATCAAAATTGACAACAAAGATTGCATTAGGTACAGGCCTATCGTTCTCCACAGCAGAGTACCCCGTACCATCCACGTCAAACACATAGGAATATAATTTATGAAATACTGGCTCCACAACTGTTGCCTCCACCTCAAACAACGGGACCTCCCTCCCAAATTCACTCTACAAAATTGTTCACAAAATTCAAACAACAAACCAAAACTATAATACAACAGATAACTCCGCCACGCCAAATTAGTTCCCAAACGGCTGAACCACTTCATGAAACTCACCTCTCTTGCGGTTCCCGCGGGAACCATAGCCTCTTTCAGTGCCTTCTCAAGTTCAATTAATTCCGGCTGTCCTGCCTGTTGCAATAGCAAGAGCACACAAGCCATAACAAAAAACAAGCCTCACAATCACACTCTTTTAACTAATCATTCTAAGACAAAGATAACTACTATCAACTACTATGGCCTAGCTAGAGAAAACAAAATCAATTAACCAGATGATTATTGTGCCAATCCATACGGGGAACGAATTGAAGACGACATGATGTTCAATGTCCAACTGCTCGCCAGTCTCCAGACACGCCGGCCTGTGAGTTGAGAAGCTTGTTCTCATAAATTCTTCCAGTTTGTGCGCATCCAAAGAGTACCTATAACCGCCGTCGCCATTAAATCCAACAAGAACCACATTCACTTCCAACGGAACTTGAAACGGAACCTGCGATCCACACAAGTTTCCATCGGAAAGTACTGAAGGCGCCAAGT
>JAOXYD010000135.1:12810229-12835843 GCA_028565735.1 Pinacopodium congolense
TCTATCTTTGGGGTAGGCGAACCTCTATAAATCTTGGTGTTCCTTCTCTTCCCTATCTCTTTTATATTTGTGCATTTGTGTTTGATTTAGCATTGTTTGATTTTGATTGATATTGGCATAAGAATTGACGTTCCATATAGCTTGAATTTTTGTTTAAAGTTTCCATATTGTTTAAATTGGCCTAAGGTGTTTAAAGTTTTTTATTTCCTCAAGAATTTTTAAACACGCAATTCACCCCCTCCCTCTTGGGTGTCATAGGGCTAACAAAGACATCTGATTAATACCATCTTCTAAATCCATCAAAGAAATATCTATTTCTAACTGTCTAATTGTATGAGGAATAGTAAAACTCCTTGGATATTTTAATTTTGGTGGCAAATTCTTTAATAAGATAAATGAGAACTCTTCTTTTAGTTTTACTATCTCATCCTCCTCCATTTTTTAGATAAAATATCTTTTAATATATGAGTGATAGATTTTAAAGCACATTTTTTACACATAATTTAGTGCTCGTTTGAATTTGTTTTAAGGAGAAATTCATGTGATTCACGTGCATATTAAATTAAACTGTTCAAATGAGATATTATTTAGTTGTTTTTATATTTGATTATGTTTTATAAGACTTTGCAGAACCAGGGGATGCATATTTCAAACTTAAAGAGAAGCAAGGATATCATGTTGGGAAGCTTTATATCAAATTTCTTGGTAAACAAATGAATAATGAAGAGTGTGTCCAGAGAAAAGCAAGAGAAGCTCAAACAAGCACCAACTCAAGTGAAGGGGACTTTGGTGAGTAATTAGATTCACTTTTAGGGTTGGAATTTATGTGGAATCAATTTAGGGTGCAAGAAAATCATGTTATTGAGTTTCAAACAAAATTTCAAGGCAAAAGGACAAGTAAAAAAGATTATAGTAAAAAGATTGAAAAGAGCTAAAAATGGGAAAAGCTAGAGCATCGTGGGTAACATCGCACCCATGATGATAGCCATGATTTCGATCTAATGGAAATCATAGCTATCATCACAGGCAAGATACTGACCATGATCTAGATGCCCTCCACTTATAAAAATATCGTCATTTTGGGTTTTTAAGTGATTTACTTGCAATATAACAGATCCATCAAGCCGTCAAGATCCAAACATCAAGTCCTATGAGATTCTTGTCAGGTTTCATGCAATTTTAAAGGAAGAGGAAGCATATAAAGGCATAATCTTAAGGATCACAAAAGGATTTCACACATCATCATCAAGATTTAAAGAATTTAAGAAGACTCACCATGAGATTCTCTATTTCCTTATTCTTTATGTTTGTTTATATGATTGAAATAATGCATAAGAGCTAAACTTTTTATAGGATTTAGGTTTTTCTGAACTCTAGGATAGTACTCTTATTATTCTTGTTTTAACTCTTGAGTTTTGGATTTTTATATTAAATTTTTTATGGATATTAGTGACTTTGGTTTCAATTATTATGCAAATGTAAACATTTATTTTAAAGCTTTGATTTGCATATGATTGAGATTAATAAATTTCTTATATGCATTAGATCATTCTATGAATAAAACATCTTGTATGGGGACCTAAAGATAGGCTTAAACTTAGCCAAAACAATAGATTCCATTAAATGAATTAATGCATTTAGTCTATAAAATAGGATAGAGAAAACTTTCACCTATTTTATTGAATTGAATAAAATTTTATAACTTGAGAGATAGTGTAATTTACATTAAGGAATCTACAGTCTAAAAAATATAGAATTCGAGTTAGAATGAGATAAGCAATGAGTACGAACAGATCTTAGAGGAATTAATTACCTAAATCCTACCTTCTTCATTGAGTATTACTTCTTTTATGTTTGTGTAGGTATTTTACTTTGACTTGTTTTCACTTCTTTTTATTACCAAACCAACCAATCAACATATCACTTTTAAGAAGCTAGTTAAATGTAGATAGGAATTCATAAGTAATAACAATCCTTATGGTTCAATACCTAGACTCATCCTAACTATATTGCATTAGATAAATACACTTGCCTTTTCATGTGTTATGATATTGTTCAGTGTGTTCTTGGTTATTTCTCTTAACTTAGATAGGCATTCAACACATCACTTAGCTTAGGAGGAATTTGTGTTAATGGTTCCACAAAGCTTATATTAATATGTAACTTTTTAAAATCCTCTAAGAATGTCCCAAATTTCTTGTGTAATTGAGCACTCTTTAACCTTTAAGGATAGGGAATCCTAGTTTTGATTGATTAAACATTTAGATCCGTAAACAACTTAAGTCAATCCTCTTTCTTAGCTACCCCTTCACTTGCTTTCTTTTCCACCTCTTTCATTTTTTGTTCACTGATATCATTCAATTCCTTCTTCTCTTTTATTTACTCTCTTAGGTTAGATTTTGTGGTGATAGCCAATGTATTCAGCAACATCTTCTTCTTCATGCATTCAAGCTAACTCACCTGATTCTCTAGATTCTAGATTAAAGCCTCTTGATTCTAGATTCACATTTATTAATTATGCCTCCTTATTTCATCCGTGGCTATAGACTTAGTTATCAACTCCTTTAAATTAGACTTCTCTAATGTCAAATGTGCATTAGATCTGAAACATGGTGATGATACCCTTTAAGGATTTGATTGATAGGGTTGCATAGCTTAATTATCACTTCACAAGAAATTAGGGTGGTTGCTCCATCCTAGATTATAAGTATTGGAAAATAGATCCCTTGCTATCTATTATAGTTGCCCAAATAGTTTGGTTATTCCTAGTCTTAAATAAATGGACTCCCTACTTACTATTCTATGGAAATATGCAATTTACTCCCATAATTATCACATATAAGTTGAAATCGAACAGCTAACTTTAAACCTCCATTAGCACCATATATCAAATTATCTCACATCTTAGTGAGGACCTCCATATGAATATTCAATATTACTGTGTTATTCTTTACACATGCCTAAAAAAGGTCTCTTAAGTTGTCTTTTTGAGTGACATTGGAAGCTATTATTAGCCATCTACCAAATCAGTTTGTAAGCTTTATTTAGTTTATTCCATATTAGATTTCCTTTGACAATTGCATTAATAGTACTCCGTGTAGAAGTAACACCTATATAAAGAAAAAGTCAACCTAGTGCCATATACTAAAGCCATAACTTAGACCTTCTAGCCAACATGTCCCTTAAACTTTCCCAAGCCTTATATGTATTCTCATTCTCAAACTAGACAAGAAGATGTGATTTCAATCTTCATCTTCACTACTTTAACTAGTAGGAAAAATTCAACAATGAATAACTTCATAAGTTCATCCCTAGTGGTAATAGAAAAAAGTTGTAATGTAGAGAGCCATTCTCTAGCTTTTTCTTGAAGAGAAAAAGGAAATATCCTTAACTTAATTGCATCATCCAAAACCTAATTATGCTTAAAATGGATATATCCAAAAAGATCTCTCGAAGGGTATTCAAGTCCTTAATAACAAATCCTCTAAACTGTAATACATTAACTATAAAAATAATTCCTTAGAGTATCTTAAAATTATTATCATTCACCATCGGCCTCACAATGCTTATAAGTGACTTATTATTATTCCCCATTGTCAAATCTGCCATAGTTGGTTCTCTTCTATCTTCAAGATTTGGTAACATTACTTCTCCTTATGGTTCCATAGTTGGCAATTCTGCTTCACTCTCAAAATGTTATTTACAATTCGATTTGACTTCCAATTTGCTGGAAGTACTTCCTTGTGCTTATTTCCTTAACCTACACATAGTTTTATCTAACTCAAAATCAAATAATAACTACTTGGTGTTTAACCATGAGTTTGCATAACAAGAAAAAAAAAAGTAAGTGATTAAAGATCAAATGAAAAAAAATAAAATTTTAATGAAAATCAATAAGAAATATAATAAAAAATTAATAAAATCAAAATCTAGAGTAATCGATACCAATTTATTCCTAATATTACTAGGACTTGATCCTCGACTCTAGTGCCAAAAACATGTTAATAAATTTCCTAGTTTCTAATCTAGAATAAGTTCACTTAATTAATAATTAATACAATGGAAAGTGAGTCGAGAGATTATCTTCACAGGGATTTACCATAAATACTATATCAAAAGGCATATGATTATCTAGAAAGCTATGAATTAAAATGATAACTTAGATTAAACAACTAATAAAATAACTATTTGATCTAAACACAAGTTGTGAGAAAAGAGTTCTATCAATGGTAAAATCTAGCTAAAGGTATAAGATTTAATGGATTAACTAAGTCTAAGAAAATTATATGTTGAATAGATTAGGGTATCTTTACAAAAACAAAAAAAAACCAATGATCATGGTAGAATCTTATCTCTCTTAATTCTAGTTTATTTATTTGATCATTCATATAAATTATTTTAATAAGGATAAAGTACAAGAAGTTCACACATGAAGTCTTTTACATCTGAGACCTCACACGGAATAGAAGTTCAGTCGTTCATCAATTCATTTACATTATCTAATTAATTGTTCTAATAATCAAAATCCATTTTCTTAGATCCCTTAATCACCTATTGGATCTAACTTAGGTGGCAATCTAACATAGATAATTAAACACTTAATTAAATAAAAATAATGAAACAAAATCAATCCATCTGCTACCCTAGCTTTAGCTATCATGAATTTAACTACAAATATTCTTTTAATAACTCAAAGATATAATTGGAAAATCTATTCTTATTAATGAAATAAAGAGTTGATAATAAGAAAGAAATAAATAGTAAAAAATAAAACTGAATACAAAATACCTAAATTATAGTTCTGGTGCATCTAATATACTTAAATATACTTTCTAAACACTAAAACTCATGCCTTCAATTTCTAGAAAGAATGTTAAGAGAGCAATCAACTTAAAAGAATGAAAAACTAGCTAAAATAGCAGTCTCTCACTCTTATTGATAAGTAATAGGATTAAAACCCTAATTGGGTCTATTTTATCCATTTTCCCTTCAAAATTCTATTTAAGCCATGCAACCACTAAGTAAAATGACACTTGACTATAGGATTATTCTATAGGACCATTATTCATCTATCTTAAATCTAGCACTAAATAGCAATGAATAGCCAACTTAGTAACATCATTTATGACCCATATTTACTTACTAACTTTTAAGAGCAACACAAAAGCACTTCAAAGAGACTCTATAAGCCCTTTTCAGAAAATTAAAAAAAGTCTCATAATTTAAGAGAAAATGAATTTATTCATTTCAAGGGAAAATTGCAAATGGAAACAGTAGTAAGGTTTTATTTAATTTAATACATGATTATTTTATGCTATTTTATGCTTAACTAACCTAATGTTGATAGTCCTAATTGATAGATCATAAAGACCTCAAACAGCAAAAAATAAACAAATCGTTTGAATAGAAATCCATCTAAACTAGCTTTCAATAATCCATAGTCATCAATCATATCTTGAGAAAATATTAATAATTTCAAAAGGGCAACTACTCAAGAATAATAAGAGTTAGGATCAATTAGTAACTTCTAATCACAGCTCGCTTAAGATGCAAAGATATAATATGAAATTCTTATTGACCAAGTCTAATGATTCATAATCCTAACTAGCTAAACAAATTATTAAAAAACTCCATAACTAAAAAAGCAACCCTGATCAATGCATTCTCAAATAAATATTTAATACTCATTAAATTAGTCAAAGAAAAGTCAAAAAAATCTAATAAGATGATACAGATAAAATATCTTGTAATTTTTTACATCCATATTAGAACTAATACAAAAAAATTCAACCTTATCAATATGAAAATGCAAAAGAAGATGATATTCCATAATTTTTACTGTGAACCTAGTTATCAATGTTAAGAATAATTAAGTTCCTTCACTCTTATTGTTTTATACTCTAATGGATTCAAAATTAAACATTAAATTCAAAACACACTATTCATAAAGTTTAGTCCATTCTTAAATTCTTAAATATAACAAGAAGACAATGCCTTTTTATTTTTCTTTTCTTTCTAATCTACTTATCAAAAATTATATTGAGTAGAACTATATGTATGTAAAATCAAAATTTATTGATCATTATAGCTCTTGTCCATTTTCTATGCATGTATAATCAAAATTTGTTTATCATTCTAACTCTTATCCTTTTTCTATTTAAATTTTCAATAGTAAATTAACTCTTACTTTTCAAACTGGTTTATGATTTTAATTACTTGAAAAATGCGTAGAAATAAAGCTAGAAAGAGGGATTTGAAAGTGTAAACTTGAAGTTAAGTTACATGAAAGGAACAAAGTAGCATTATAAAAGATTGGTTCGTATCCTACATACTTAGTTTGTACCCATTACTACTTTGGAAGTATTGTCAAATTATACTTTACAAAGGAAATTATAAAATAACTTATTTCTTGTAGAACTAATGACCTTTTATTATAAACTCAACATCAACTTAGAGTCACAATATTAAAAAAAAACATAAGAAATGCAAAATCTCCAAAGATTAAGCATAAGCAGGAGTTCAGTGAAACTAAATCAACAAAAATCACAATACAAATTAAAATGGTAAAGAGAACTAGAGAAGATCAAAGATTGAGATAAAGTAAGATATTGCTACAAAAGTAGAAATGATATTTTGTTATTCTATTTATCCATACTTCTTATTATCATTACACTTTTTATAAAGAAGATCAAAGATTGAACAACTTTGATTGACCCTAACAATTTCAACCAAACCCATTTAACTTATCACAATGATATCTCCTATGGTTTACCTTAACAACTTCAATGAAACCTATCTAACTTACTACAAATATTCCGTTCTATGATTTACCTAAATAATTTCATCCAAACTAACCTTTGATAACTTGGTTCAACTAAGCCCGTCTTTAATAATAACTTTAACCAACCTAATAGATTTTATGGTTATGTGAAACGACGATGTCATTTAAGTAGGTTGATTATTTATTTAAATTGTTTAGTTTAATTTTCTTCTGTTTGGTTTTAGTTTTCTGCTTATATAAAAATGGGATCCTATACATTAAACTTTAGTCATTTTTTACTAACTAATTGACTAATAATAAAAACTTTAGTTCAGTTTCTCTCACATGGTATCAGAGTAGGCGGTCTTCTCTCTTGGTTTCGTTTCTTTTCTCCAGACTCAAATCGCCTCTTTCTTTCCCTAATCATTATGATTTCATAGTTTTTTCCCTTTTATTTTAGTCTTCTTTATTCATATTATGGCTTCGATTTTTCCAATAGAGGTGTTGATCTTTTTCATTAGCAATGTCCATTAGAAATAAGCAAGGATTTCTTGATGGATAGGTGAATAAGCAGCCCAAGGAAAACCTTAATTTTCTTCCATGGAGTCATTGCAACAATCTCATCATTGGCTAGTTACTATAATCCATCTCTCCTTCGATTGCATCTACAGTCTTCTATATTAAAGAAGCTTAATAGATTTTGGAGAAATTAGCTCAATGGTTTGCTCAGTTTAATGACATTCGAATCTACCACTTACATCATCAGTTGTGTGACATTAATCAAGGTAAAACTACTCTTGATACTTTCTTTATTGAGTTGAAGTTGATTTAGGAAAATTTGAGAAGTTTTAGACCCTTGCCTCATTGTGAACGTGGTACCTGTAATTCTAAATGTTTTTGGAAGTATGTTGATAGGGAAGAAAAGGATTACGTGTTTCATTTTCTTAATGGTGTTAATGAAGGGTTTAAAGGGTTAAAAAAACAGATAATCCTTATGAAACCCTTTCCTAACTTAGATCAGGTGTATAATATGGTATTGAGAGAGGAAACCCAACAAAAATTTCAAATGTTGACTCCTTTGTTGCTCGATGCCTCTACAATAGTAGCTAAGAGAAGTAAAACTTACCTACTTTTTTCTCATTGTGGTAAGATTGGTCACCTAAGAGAGAGTTGTTATAGGCTTATAGGTTTTCCTTCAAATTTTAAGTTTACAAAATCAAACAGAAATGCAATGGGCAAGTCACCTGGTTCACATCATAAAGTTTCAGTCAATCTGGTAGATCAACCAAATCGTGGTTCTTTAATTGAAAACACCAATCTCTCACATATGAATCTCTCCAATGACCAACTCCAAAGGCTTATGCAATTGCTCAATGATTAGTCTCAACTACCAAACAAAGTGTTGAAACCTCAAAACCCTATCCATCCTCTACTATTCTTTCTGCATTTTCTAATATGGAGGGTATTATAACTGCTTTACCTCTCTATCTTTGTGGTTGTGTAGGACATAATAGCATTTCACATCCTACCTGGATAATAAATACTAGAGCATTACATCATATCATCAATTCTATTGATTATTTCTAGCATTGTAAACTTGTTAACAACTGTTTAGTTCATCTTCCTAATGGGGACAGAGTTTCTGTTACCCATATAGGGTAGGTTGTTATCTTACCTCACATTATTCTTCACTATGTTCTGCTAGTTCCTTCATTTGCTTTTAATCTGTTATCCGTTAGCAAACTAACTAATGATTAATTTTTTTCCTTAACCTTTCATGCTAATTCCTGTTCTATTCAAACTCATTCCTCTCACATGTAGATTGGTATGGCTAGAAAGATGGATGGCTTATATCATTTTTACTCTGATTACATCATAGTCTAGTGCTTTGATATCTCCAATAATAAAATCATCATGCACTATATCTCTTGATACTTGGCACTACTGATTAGGTTATCCTTCCATTGATAGGAAGAGGCATATTTCTTATATTTATGATTCTTTGGACTATTTCAATCTTAATCCTTGTATGATATATCCTAAGGCTAAACAAAAGCATTGTTCTTTTCCTATTCATGTATTAAATACCAAACATATCTTTGATCTTGTATACTTTGATGTATATGGACCTTATGCTACTGAAAACATCAATGGAAATAATTATTTTCTTACAATTGTTAATGATTTTTCTAACAGAAATTGGGTTTACTTATTAAAAATCTCAGGTGGCTCAAGTCATTCCTCAATTCTATTAGTTTATTCTCACAAAATTCAATGTATTAAAATCTTTTTCATTAATAATGCAGCTGAACTTCGGCTACCTACCTTATATAATACTCATAGGATATTACACCAAACCTCTTGTGTTTACACACCTCAGTAGAATGGTGTTTTTGAATGTAAGCACTATCATATGCTAAATGTGGCTATGTCTTTTTTATTTTAAGCCAATTTGCCACTGTTTTTTTGGGTGTGATTATGTGTTTACAATCGTCTATCTCATCAATAGGATTCCCACTACCTTGCTTAATAATCGTAGTCCTTATGAAATTCTTTTTCAACATCCTCGTTCCTATGCTCATCTTCGATTATTTGATCTTTTGTGTTTTTCTTCTACTTTGTCTGTTAATAAAAAAGAAATTTGATCCTCGAGCTAGGAGATATGTCTTCTTTAGTTATCCTGCTGGGGTTAAGGGCTATATGCTTTATGATTTAAAGACCAAAAAAACATTCATTTTTAGGGATGTTCAATTCTTTAAACGTTTATTTCCCTTTGGTCAAGATCCTTCTTCTCAACCTAGTATTGTCTTACCTCAGTTTTCCTCTTCTCCTTGTTGTAAGTCTCTTGCTGCTTCTGCACCATCTACTAGTTTTCCTCACCTAGATTCTTCTTCTTCTTCAATTTCTTCTTCTCCTACTTCCACCCTTGCTCCTTTTGTTCCTATCCATCCTAGATGTAGTACTAGGCTCACCTCCATACCACTTTATCTGTAAGATTTTCAATTTCAATTGCCTCTTACCAATCTTTCTTCTCAGACAAATTGCTTAAGTGCATATCCTATTTAGCAATACTACTATTTCACTCGTTTGTCTTCTTTTTTCCAAGCCTTTTCCTTCAATATTTCTTCTACCTTTGAACCTCAAACTTTTCAGTAACAATGTAGTCTGATCATTGAAAAACTGCAATGACTGAGAAGCTTGATGCTTTGGAAGCTAATAAAACCTAGTTTGTTGTCCTTTTACCTCTAGGTTGTCATGTTATGGGGTCCAAGTGGGTTTATAAAATCGAATATCAGGCTGATGGGACCATTGATAGGTACAAGGCTAGGTTAATTACTAAGGGTTACACCCAACTTACTGGGTTTGATTATACAGAAACTTTTAGGGATTCTACTATTAGAATGTTTCTGGCTTTAGCAGCTATTCATAACTGGTTCTTGGCTCAACTTAATATTAGTAATGCTTTCCTTAATGGGGATTTGATTGAGGATGTATATATGCAACTACCAAAGGGGTATCTGATTCAGAGGGAGTTCTCTCATAAATCTATACAGCAATTAGTTTGTAAGCTGCATAAGTCTTTATATGGCTCGAAACTGGTCTCAAGACAGTGGAACATCAAGCTGACCGATAGTTTACTGGAGCTCGGCTTTGTTTAATCTAAGGCTAACTATTCTTTGTTTACTAGAAAAACTAACCTTGGATTTTTTGCAGTTCTAGTGTATGTTGATGATATTACTATTGCAAGCTCTAATGAAAAATTAGTGACAAATTCGAAGACCATGCTTGGTTCCAAATTTAAGATCAGGGACATTGAAAAGCTCAGTTACTTTATTGGTCTTGAAATAGCAAGGAATTTTAAAGGTATTTCAGTGTCACAAAGGAAATACACTTTGGATCTTTTACAAGAACATGGTGTACTTGGAGCAAAATTTGGTAGTATTCTAATAAAAGTTAATCATAAGTTAGGAAGAACAAATGCTGATATTATGCAGGATCCTATTCATTATCGGCAACTGGTCGGTAAATTGTTTTATTTAACTCTTACTAAACTTAGTATTTGTTATGCAATGCAAATTTTATCACAATTCATGGATAAACCTGCTGACATATATCTTAGTACTGCATTCAAAGTATTGAGGTATTTGAAATCCACACTAGGACAAGGTATTTTCCTTATTGCAGATTCCATTCTTCAACTTAAGATATATGCAGATAGCAACTGGGCATATTGTATGGATACCTAGTGATCTATTATAGGTTATTATGCCTTTCTTCGTACATCTATTATTAGTTGGAAATCCAAAAAGCATACTATGGTTTCAAGAAGTTCTGTTGAAGCTGATTATAGGGCAATGGATGCAGCCACTTGTGAGGTCATTTGGCTGATGAGTTTACTCAGAGATTTCGGTTTTGACCATTAAACTAAAGTGGAGCTATATTATGACAACTTGGTAGCCATCCATATTGCCAACAATCATGTGTTTTATGAGAGTACGAAACACATAGAGATAGATTATCACTTTATTTATGAGAAGATAGTTGGCAATATCATCAAACCTGCTTATGTGAGGTTTACAGAATAGATAGAAGATGTCTTTACTAAGGCCTTGAATCCTGGTCAATTTGGTATTTTATTGAACAAGATGAACTTAATTAATATATATGCTCATCTTAAGGAGTAGTGTGAAATGATGATGTCGTTTAAGTAGGCTGATTATTTACTTAACTTGTTTAGTTTGATTTGCTTTTGTTTGGTTTTATTTTTTTGCTTATATAAAAAGAAGGATCGTGTACGTTGAACTTAAGTCATTTTTAATTGACTGACTGATAATAAAAACTTTAGTTCAGTTTCTCTTACAATTTACCCTAATTTCATCTTTCAAATTCTAAATATAATCGCAAATTACACTTGATAAGTATGTTCAAACTCTCATGGATTTAAACGCACATATAAAATATAATTTATTCATGCTACAAATCCAACTATTTAATTTGGTGAAAAATATTCATATCAAACGTCTAAAAGAATAACACATGTTACACACTATGTAAGGCGACTTAATAATGAAGCATAATTGAGACTAATTTCAAACCATATTTGATATAAAATGATAGTTTATAAATTAAAATATTAAAAAATAAAATTCATATTAGTTTAAAAAAGGTACATAAAGTTGCATATTAAAATACCAATTTTGTCATCTTTCCTTTTATTTCATTAAGAATATGTTATTTGAATTCATTAGTGAAAAATTTAAAATCATGTTACAATGTTTTATTCTAATGATTCAAATAGTTAAATTCATGACTAACCTTTTTAAATTATTTTACATATAATTTCTTCAAAAAATTATTTGATGTATAAAAAATATTTATTTATTTATTTTATAAAATATTTCTAATATATATATATTTGAATTAAAATTTTTGCAATGCTATATTTTGTAATTAAAGTGCTTAACTAGAAGGATTGCAAGAATTTTACCTCGTTAAATACCAAAAGAGAAAATACATATTTTTTATTCGTGACAAGAGTTTTGGTATAACTAACCAAAATAATCTAATATTGAATATGACCTGGCAACTAGTAGGCCCCACTCCCACTTCCGACCAAGTAAAGCCACAAACTTTGAATCCGTATTCTAACCTGTCTCATTCTCATTATTCATCGGTAAGATGGAATCCTCTACGGACGATTTCCATGAACCTCACTCCTCCATACATCTGCGATACGCCCAAATTCTTCTCGAAGCCTCATCCAACGGCTGAGGCCATTTAAAGAGGTACGCTAGAAGATCAGCAGTAAAATCCCAAACTTTCCACTATGCCTTTCCTTAGCCTCCGAAATTGCGGTCCGTTTTTATCCCTTCAAAGGCTAGCCCTCCGTAGACTTGCGGACACGCAAAAGCTCATAGAGATCGGCACCTCTAGGATACATTTTTAGATAGGGAAAGAGTGTTGTAGGGGGAGAGAGAGAGAGAGAGAGAGGGAGAGAGCGGGAGAGAGAGAGTGAGAGCGAGAGAGAGAATGGAGTGTGCAGATAGCCGCAGGGTTGGTGTAGCGTTGGATTTCTCAAAGTGTAGCCGGAAAGCACTGAAGTGGGCTGTGGACAACGTCGTGCGCGACGGTGATCATCTGATTCTCGTTACTATACGTCCTGATGGTGACTATGAAAATGGAGAGATTCAGCTCTGGGCAGTCACTGGTTCACGTAACGATCTGAGCTTTTTGTGTTTTGTTACTGTTTCCCATGAATTTGTTGTGCTCTAAATTATGTATAGATCGTCAAATGTGGCAAAGTTTTAACCTTTAGCTTTTCTCCTTCTGGTTTTTTTTTTCCCCTATACGGCAGCTCTGATCCCACTAGCGGAGTTTTCTGATCATGCAGTCATGAAGAAGTATGAAGTGAATCCTGATCCAGAGTCTCTGGATATAGTCAATACTGTGGCTAAGCAGAAAAGGGTTTGTACTTTGTAACTGAAGTTCTTAAATTGGAAACAACGTTAGATGTTTATGGTATGGCAACTCAGAAACAAAGGTATTTTTCTGAATTTTGATGTTTCACTTCCAGATTACGGTGGTCATGAAGATCTACTGGGGAGATCCTCGCGACAAGATTTGTGAAGCCATAGATAAGATTCCTCTGGACTGTCTTGTTATTGGCAACAGAGGGCTTGGCAAGATAAAGAGGTGAAAAAAAAAAAAACTTTATGATAGTCTCTTCCATCTTTAAATTTGATAGTCTACGAGTGTCTAGTGGATGCTCTTTTTCAACTCCTCATTTCTTAGAAAAGAAAGCATATCTTGTCATTTCACGCGCCTGAATTTGCTGGCGACGTTGACTTTTTGGGGTGATTTGACGTAGTAGACCCTCAAATTAGTTTTTGTTTCCCTCATAGTTTTGATCTTCATTTTTGAAATTAATGGAAACTGATTAATAACTTGAAATTATCTTAGTTTTAATCTTTAACCCAACTGATGTCCAGAAATAGCAATGAGCTACACAAACTTATTATCAAATATTTTCCAGAAAGTTCATTTAGCATGAGTTCTGTCCTCATGCTAGAAAAACAGCTGGTATTCTTAGGAAAAAAATATGCTGTCGTTTATCTCATGGGAGTGGTTCACCTGGATCATTATGGTTGAGTTTAGTTTATTTTTATCTTTCAATAATCCTTATGTTTTGTGATCATTGCTAATTTCTACTTTTACAGGGCTATAATGGGCAGTGTAAGCAACTATGTCGTGAATAACGGAACCTGTCCTGTGATCGTCGTGAAAACAGATCACGATAGCTGAGGACTTCTTCGATCTTTATTTAAAGAATAAATGCATATGAAGTCTCTGGTCAAGCTTAGACTTCTTTTGCATCGCCAGGGGATGTGTCTCTATAGGCGCTTGTTGAAGAGTGATATATTCGTATTGGGTTATTAGGATGTATTGTGAACGGAGTTCTGTGTGTCCGGAAAAAAGGCCAAATCTTGTATCTGGTGATAGTATTTGTTGGCAAGACGTTTCCTTCCATCGCCGAGGGAAGATTATAAGTAAATGTGGCAACAACTTGTGATAGTTATCCAAGACATTGTTTAATTTTGCGTTTTGAACATCGTTTCTTGTTTGAGAAGTGGTTAAGAATTTGTTTGCTATTGATGATGGTTTTTATTTTTTTTAATTTTTATTGATTTTTGTATTTTATTAATGTATTATTTTTTTAATTTTTGTTTTATTTTTTTCTTTTTATGTTTTAAAAAATAAAAAATAAAAATAAAAACCAAAATATTACGAAACATTTTTTAAAGAGTTGTTTGGTTTTATTTTCTTTTTCTTTTGAAAATTAAAAAATAACATAAAAATTGAAAAAAAATAAAAAATGAAAATATATAATAACAAAAAATGAAAATAAAAAATTAAATCAAGTGAACTATAAAACTACCCTTAAGACGATGGATTCCTCAAACATCCCCTTCCAGTGCTTAAAAGATTGAAAAAAAAACTCAAAAAGATGAAATGCATTTATAATGTACAACATGCTCGTTAGTCGAAACAAAAGTTCCTTCTTCGATATTCTATAAGCTTCTATAAATGATGCTCTCAAACAGCACATGAATCTAAAGATCGATGAACTGTTGTTCAATCTCATGAGTTTACCCACGTCGACGAAGCATCAAGAATCACCATTGCATCCTTGTGCTACTGTGTTTTACCTTATATGGTTGCCATCCCTTCTCTTCTCTCCCTCAACTTTCCTTTGTTATCATTAGTGTTCTTCTATGTGGGTGCCTATTATTTTCTTTGTTTTTCCCTCACTAATGTCGTTTCTATTCTTCTCGCTTGGTTTCCATTTTACTGGTTTTTACTAGAAATTATCATAGATTTTGTTGGTGAAGGAAATGACAATATCAAGTGATAAGCTGCATTGCAATCATCTTCGTGTTCCTTTATTGTCGATGATACTATTTTCCATTTATGTAGTTTTATTCCTTTGTTTTCATTAATCAGCATAATTTGCCATTGATATTCTGGAAATCTTTCCATGTTAGGTGATTCAGGGAGGTTAGAAAGTGGAGAGGAATGAAGAAGAAAAACAATAGGAATAAAGAAAGAAGATGAGAGAGAAAGGAAAAGAGAAAAAAAAGCATGAAGAGGAAGAGTCGGGAGAGAAGGGGTAAGAGATGAAGAAAGGGGCATTTTTGAAATTTGTGATGTTATTTTAGGAACAAGAAAATTTCAGAGTTATTTTTGAGAATTCTAAAAACACGTATGAGGGCAGAATGGGATTAAAGCATTTATAAGAGCATTTTTAAAATTTCTAAACAGTTTGAAGACAAAATTAAAATATTAGTGTAAAAAGAGGTATTTTGGTGATTTTAGGATTTTGAAAGGAATATTTAGTAAATTTTGGAGATTAAATTAGTGAATTTGAAGTTTTGTGTTTAATTTTGGAATATTAGTAAATTGATATTGGTAATTAATTAAATTGGACCTAATAGGCTTTATGATTATCTCGGTTCTAAAGATCTAATAGATTAAGTGATTTGATTAAAATGAGAAGTTCGAGTTTCTGGAGAACAAACAAGAATTTCTATTTTATACCCTTATATTATTTTATTTTGTGCAAAATGTTATGAATTAGTAATTATGTAGATTAAATAAATGTAGGATAATTTCATTTAACTACTTGATTAATATATTAATTAATCGATAATTAACTTATGACTTATATTTTCCTAAAAGTATGAAATTTGAAAATTTTGATTAAATGGAAACACATTACGATTAAGTTAGTTGATTAATTATTTGATTGAGAATTTACCTTTATCAATAAATTATTAAGTTTTAATATGATTTTCCATTCAATTGGGAATTATTGAACTATGACGATTGATTGGATTAAATGGCATAAACTATTATTATTCTTAATACAAAATATTGCATCATGAGGTTGAACATTTCAAATTAATATATTTGAGACTTTAAATGTGAGATAGATATGATTAGTGACTTAGATCAACGAAAGAGATAATCAGTGAAATGGATTGACTATTAAATTGAAAATTGATTAATTGACAAATTGAGAATGCGAAATAGAGAAATGACTTACCGAGGTTAACTATGTTAAATGATCTATGATTGATGTGATATGAGATTGAGATAGGGTTAGATACTTATATGGAGCATGTATTGAGACATCCCGAGTTATAGGATATCCTGAGTTCTAAGGATGTCATATGTCTTTGTCTAGGTACTGAAGTGGTATTAGAATATCTTAAATCCCGAAGATATTCTATGCCATATGGTAAGGCACTAGAGTGATGCTAGGGTATCAATTGTGATATGATAGATAGATACAATGTACCAGATATACATTTATTTATGCGCGTATTATATTTTATTTATCCATATGAAAATTGAGATTTTCGTTGATGATGATTTGAGCTAGAGGACCATTAGATATAACTTACTAGTTTAAGTGAGGTCCTTAATTAAATGAATATTAGAAATTGACTAGAATTGATAAAATGAAATAATATATGTACATCTCATAGATTGTATCTCACAGATATGCGGTTATGTGTAATAAAATGTGTAAGCCCTATGGGAACTTAGGAGGAAGGTGAATTGAGTATTATAAAAAAATTTCTTAACAAATTAAACTTACCGCCAAAGATAATTCAATTCAAAGAGAGATGCAAATGATAATGCCAAATCGATATCAAATAAACAAATAACCAAAAAACACAAGTAATAAGTAAATGAAAAAGGGAAGAGAAAGACACAAAAGTTTATAGAAGTTCATTTATCCCAATGATAGGCTACATCTTCTCTTTAATTACTTGTTAGATATCGTTCTTTACTAACAAATAAAAAATAATTGCAATCTTTCTTCTAGGGTAAATAGTAACCCTTACAACAATCGTATTAACCAAGGTCAAGAGAAACCTGATACAATCTTGATTCACAAGGGTCAAAAGGAATCCAATACAATCTTATTTCTAAGGGTCAAAAGAAACCTAATACAATCTTGTTTATAAGAGACAAGAGAACCCAACCAATCTTACTTTTTAATGGGTGAAGAGTAACTCTTTACAAATACAACCCAAAAACATTATTTTGTTTCCCACAAAACAAACCTCAAACTTAGGCTACTCAAGCCTCAACTTAAACTTATATAGTTTATGAAAAACTTGATTACAATCAATTGAAGAAAGAGGCTTAAATGCAATCAATGTAATATTAATACCCTATGCAATTTTTAATGCTCATACAAACCATAAGACAATCCAATTCATAATTAGTGAATAGCTTAATTCAAATCTTCTTTATCTTAGGTGAAAAGCATCTTAACTACTCAAATTACCCATTTGCAAGTAACTAAGAACACTTATAGATGTGTTTCACTTGAAGAACATTAAAATTAAGTACTTCAATGCTTTTACAAGTGATATGAATGATCAATGATACTATTGAAAGATTAAACAAAATTAATATGATAAATTTAATACACTAAAAACTTGAATGATGGATGAATCACAATTTGAAAATTCACATAAACCAAACCTCGATAGATTTGATAAATATGAAAACAAATGCTTCAAAACATAAGCATCTAAAAATTCAGTTAAATAGTCAACAATGCTCCTGAGACTTAAACAAGCAGAAAACAATGATCTTAAAAAATTTAGATTTAAATGTTTAAATATATGAATGAAAGCAAGTACATTAAATCTAGATAGTTTAAAGCAATTTACAAACTTGGACTCTAAACAGAAGATATAAGTGCTTAAAAATCAAACTATAAATACCTGGATAATCCCGAAATTATAAAAAAAAAACTAACCAGTTTGCCTACCATAAATTAATTTACATAATCAAAAGACGAATGCATAGAAAAACAGAAACAGTTTAGGTGTATTTGAAAATAATTTAAAACAACTGAAATAACCTTCAAAAAAAATTTTGAACACACTCTAGGACACTTAATTAAACAAAAAATAATTATTATACGATTTTAGAAACAGATTAAAATAACAAGAACCCTGCTCAAAGTAACAACAGAAAAATCTAGACAATTTCAGTATATCTAAAAAGAACAGACTGAAAACCTATGAAATAATCTTCCTAAACTCTAAAAAAAAATTAAAAACAATCTATGATGCCTATGTAAATAGAATATGGTGATTTTATGATTTTTTAAACATATTAAGATGTCCAAAATCAATATTCAAGACAAACCAGAACAAATAGAAGTTGTTTTAATGTAAATGAGAGTTCAAGCTCAAATCAATTAGAACAATCACCTTAAAATTTGAAACTATGATCAATCAAACTTGTAAACAATTGTTCTAACCTAAAAAAATAGATTCTCACAAAAATAACCAATTTAAAATAGCAAGGGATGAGAATAAACCAAAATAGTGATGTAGAGAGATAACTTAGAGGAGTTGAAGAAGATTTATCTTTTAATTATGATTTAGAGCTTAAAATCGTGTCTTTAGAGTGTAGAGAGGTTTTGAAGTTTATTAGGGATAGTTTTGTAGTTTATTTTAATTAATCTTAGCCGCTTGAAGCTTAAAGTGTTTTTAATCCAATAAAGGAAATAAAGAGTTGTTGGAAAGAGGGTTAAATGGTGGGTGTTGGCAGTTAAACGGTGATGTTTAACTCTCTACCAACCCTATGTTTAGCTCCTGAATTGCAAACATATGGCTCAAAACAATTCCAAACATTAGCCTATCATAAAAAAGGACTTCAAAAAAATTTGAAGACATAATTTGAGACTATATGACAATTCAACATGATTTAATAACTTCAAAATTTTGGATTTGCTATAGTATGAGGTTTGTTATTCTTAAATAACTTTAAAACTTTTTTGAACATTCTATAAACCAAAATTCACATTTCCATTATAACATAAACAAATTAAAACATAATTGAACAACTTCAAGCAATAATTCATTTAACTTAAACATATCAAAAGGCATATATTAAATCAAATCATGTTATTTCTACTTGATTATACAGCATTTAGCTTACATATCATTCTAATTCAATTCCTAATTTGTCAATGTCATAATCAAATTCAATTAATCACTAAAACTATTATTCAACTCCTATATGCCTATATACAATTGTTCATGCATATATGTTACGTAAATGGGAGAGCCCTTTTCCAGCATTGATTAAGATTAAGTTTAGGACACTTATATTCTAAGACACTTTCCTAAACCTTTCTAAGCTTGATTTTATTTGCTTAATCATCAAACTTGATCTTCAATCTTTATTCTTTGATCCTTAATCACCCAATTCTTGAGCTCTTTTACCTTAGGTTCTAACACATACTTTTGCACTTCAAACATTTACCTATCTTAATTACACATCAAAACTCAAATATTAGTACTAATAATATTTTGTCATCATTAAAACACATGATTAGAACCTCCTTAGTTTAACAATAGGGAAAGAGGACCCCAGAGCTTATGAACCAAATGTGGGGCCTTAAGCTTACGTATATGAGCGCGTAGGCCCAAGTTCCTAACAAAATGTTTTATGACATATTAACATGATTGATCGATGTATCTTTTGATATTTATTAATAAATATTATAGTTTATTTATATGTATTAGACGTACTTTATAAGGGTATGAATATGAAATTTTACTGAGTTGATAGCTCATCCTTTACCCATTGACTATCTTTAGGAGATAGATTCGTTTCAGTGGAACTCAATTTGCAAGTTTGATTTTATTTTCTTTAGAAATGGGCCATTTGGTTGTATTAAACTTATGATGATAGACAATTCTATTGGAGATAATGAGATATGAGTTTGAATTTATTTGTGTGCAGTTTGTCGATGAATTTTCGGGAGTGTTACATTAATGGTATTAGATATGTGGATTTGAAGATAATTTTTGGGGATGTTATAAGATCATTAGTACTGAAAAGCATGAAAATGATGGAATTATAGAACTAAAAAAGAGTTTAGCACCATTTCTTAATTAATGATAATAATCCCAAAGCAACAATCAAAACTTGTTATGACTGAGGGGTCAATTTCATAGTCATTGTATTAGCGATTGATTATTATAAAAAATATTATTAAAATTAAAATTAATTGGTCTTAATCTATTAACTAATTATCATGTAAGATCTTGTCATTAAGTAATCACTTTTAAAATGATGAACAATCATAAAAATAAGAATGAAACCTAACTCTCACTTGGATCTCATCTCTCCCTAACTATGTACTTCTCCCATTTTTAACGTTGCCTCCCCCATTTTCATAGTTTTAGACAATTCCTATGGTTATAAAGAGAGCCTAATATATTTCTTGGGGTATTTGAATCGCTTTTTAATCTAAATAATCTTCAAATTTTCAATTTTTAGACACATAACAATGCCTAAACTTGAGTATAATGGTATCGTTATATATCACTATTTATCTTGTCACTTTTCTCCGCTTTCTCGAGGTAGAATGACAATTTCAATAGGACATAAACAACACTATTATATGAGGCCATTTATGTTCAACCCTTTTGTGTAAATTATGCCTCTTTTATCTTTTGTTTTTGTATTTTAACCCTTCAAATTGACATGTATTTTAAATGTAACCAAAATAACTCTTAAAAAGGAAAAAATCATACATTAATAAGGATAAAAACATTTTAAAACATGACAAAAACTTATATGAATTATTCTTACTAATTTCCCCATACTTGAATCGTTGATTTTCTATTAAAAAAAAACCATTTAGATACTCCTTTAGAATAATTACAAAAGCAGTTAATAGTTAATTAGGCACTAAAATACAAGCTAATGTAATGAAACATAATTAATATCTTATAACTTAGTTATGACTATGACACGACTTAACATAAACACAATTACATAATCAAAAATAGCATTATTTTATACATACATTAAGCATCCAATTAACTTCATATGAATTATTATGTAAACTTATTCATGGATGCTTTGGTAAGTTTGTTTTACGCTTTATCTTGATTTATCAATTAAAGTGGACAAGTATATTTTATGTCCCAACTTGTCTTGACAAATGCATTTTATACTCCATCTTTCCATTGTAACTCATTTCTTAACTATAAATTCCAAGTTTTTTTTCAATTCAAAATTATCTCAAATTTAAATAATTATTTAAACAATGAGAATTAATTAATTAAAAATTCTATTCCTAGATTGCATAAAAATCTATATAAAATTTTCGTAAGAACTTACTATTGTATATAAGGGTTTTTAAACACCTACATTCACACAAAAATAAAAGAAAAGTTAATACTTAATCAAGAGTCATTCAATACTAATTATATCAACTACGTTGATTATGTTAAAATAAACTAATTAACAATCAATTAGCTCGTATAATTATTCTAAGAAAGACATCCAAAATAATTACTCTTTAAATATATAATTCAAGTGCATATTAACCTAATATTCTATTCCCTTCCCCACACTTAAATTGAACACAGTTCTTAATGTTTAAATAACATAAATAAACATGAAAAATGAAAGAGAATGTAATAATAGACTCCCCTAAAATTATAGATCTTATTACACCTTATAACCTTCTTTCCTAACTATAAATGAAAAAAAGCGTACCTTAAAAAAAGAGTGAAAGCATAAAAATAATAAAAATGAAACAAAATTAGAAAGAACTAAAAATGAAGTCCTACATTATTGCAAACCTCAATGGTTAGATTGCTTCCGAATAAACACTTCTTTAAGATTTTTTTAACTAGACCTTATTTTCAAAGAACGATAATTCTCTTTTTAATTCCATATCTTCAACCTTCTTCTTCATATCTAGAATGGCTTACTAAAAATATACCAATTGCCACACTTACCATTAGATTTTTCCTTGCACCTCCTTTATCTTGTGTATTATACCTTGGTAAAAGATATTGATACCAACTTTCCTACTAGAAATAAGAAAATGTAATATTATCAAAATCAAATAAAAACTGGTACCTGCTTTTCGTCTTCAAAGACTATAGCATAAATTGCTTTTTATTTATTCTTGTCCTTCTTAGATCTTAGCTCCTTGTTACTTTTTATTATTTCATCCATATCTAGCTCCTTTGGCTTTATCTCTATAATATTAGGTGTAAGTTCCAAACTTAAATGAGGGGTGAATTAGATACTTTAAAATTTGTAAACTAACCATCCAAACCATTTTTGTGATGAATATGCAATTCTTAAACCATAATTGAATCTAAATATGATGAATATGCTTATGTAAATGCTCAAAATAATAACATAATATAAATGCATAAATAATAATTAATGTAAGACAGGATATACAATAATACCCTTTATTGCCTATGTCCACTCTTTAATAATCTTATTATATTTTGCTAATCAATTAAAAAGTTTACAAATCATCTTTAAGTGAAGATGAACCCTTTATAAACACAATCTTCCTTTTTAAAGGTGAAAATGAACTTAGTACAAATCTTTTTAAAGGAGCCTTTGTAATCAAATTCCAATCCCAACAAATCAAATAGCCGCTTTACAAAAATAGTTGCACTAAACATGGTGTTACACTTGAAATCCAATATCTTAAGGACTCATAAACTAATCAAGATGAATGATATGAGTGAAAAACTTCTTAAAATCTTTGTAAATAAGTCAAAAACTAACATTTGCTAGATTGAAAAACCAAAAATAATTACTCGCTCAAAAAACACCAAACACACATTAAGAACTCAACAATAAACACAAGGAATGCTGTTTAATCTTTCAATACTCAAAACTTTTTAGAAAATCATAAGATTGTTTTAAAAATACTTAGAACCTTTATTTATAACGTCTTTAGGCTCAAAATGCTGTTGGAACATCAAACTAGCTGTTACTTAAAAAAAAACCATTAGACACCAAAAACTAGCCATTACTCGTCTAATATAGACCTTAATGACATCGTTCATCCTTATTGTGATAAATCTATTTATACCATGAACTATAATAATTGATTTACTAGACAAACAATGTTACTTCAACAACATTGTTGACCCTACCATTATGGGGTGTTGTTGAGCCACTGTATAAACCTTTGAAAACTATCTAAAATATTTCAAAACACTTTCAAACACCTAAAAATTGACTTACACAAGTTCAAAAACTTGGCTTAAGTAATTTTTATGGTTAAGACTCCTCATTTGAAATAAATTTTTTTTCCTTGATCTATGTAATTTTAAGCTCATTTTGAAATGTCTTCAATTAAAACTCAATTTCAACCAACTTTTAAACATTCAAGAATTTCTTTTACTTTAGAAATAACCTGTACAATTTTAAAATCAACCATAAAGTGGTTTTATATATCAAGACATAACAACTTCTTTTACTTTAGAAATAACTTGTACAATTTTAAAATCAATCCTAAAGTGGTTTGATATATCAAGACATATCAAATTAACTTAAACATAAAGTTTGTTTTAATTAGTGAAGATATATGAACTTATGAAAAATTTACATAATATGTATCCAATTTAAGCCCTTAAGATTATCGAATCTTTAAATAAAACTTACAAATAAAATTCAATAACCTAACTTAAGATCTTGAATCTCTAAAGTTGCTTGATCGTGCTTATGCCCAATCTGGTTTTCAAGTCTAAACATTTCAGTTTAAGTCTTTATTAATTTGTCCTTTAATGACCTTATTTTTTTAAAACTTTCACCATGATGCAAATCATTAGTAATAATTGTGAGTCCTATGGCACCCAAGAGGGTGGCGGTGAATTGGGTATTAAAACTTTTTGCAAAATCAAAACTAGCAACCTAATTCAATTGGAAAACTAAATGCAATCACTAAACCAAGATTCAACCTAATATGGAATGTTAATGCAATTATCAAAGTAAATGCAATAAGTAGAGTTTAGAGAAAGACACAAGGCAATTTTTAAAGAAGTCACCTACCCCAAAGATAGGCTATGTTTCCTTTCTAACTACTTGTTGGATGATTCTATACTAATCAATCAAAAACAGTACAATCTTTTTCAAGGTAAAGAGTAACCTTTACAATCTTACTTTCCAAGGGTGAAGAGCAACCCAACAACCACAATCTTATTCTAAGGTCAAGAGGAACCTATCCCAAATCTTTTCAAGGAAAAAAGTAGCCTATACAATTCACAAGTTACCAAAGAACTCAATTTCCCCCAAATTCAAGTAACCAAATACACCTTGAAAGATGTTTCACTCAATGCATAATTAAACTAAGGGCTCTAGCTTTCAATGAATGATGTGAATGAATAATAAAAATCTTGAAAGTCTAAACAAACTTAGTATGGCAGTAATCAAACACAAAAACGTGTATGTACTCAAGCAATCGGATCAAAATAGCCTAAACACAAATTCTGGACAGTTCAAGCACTTAATGAATATTCAGCTCAAAACATAAATACAAGTGCTTAAAAATCAAACTCAAAATACTAGAGCAATCTTGATACCTTATGTGAGCTAGCAATAATAAATTTGAGGACCCAAAATTGATTGTGTAGTGAAACTCGTGATCAAATGAAGAACACTCAAAATTGGACAGTTTTGATGTCTTAAAAAACTAATGCACACAAATGATCAAATATTCAACCAAAAATTCGAAAATAAGTGTAATATGATTCCTAAGAACTTAAACAACTATAAAACAATAACAAGAAAAATAGAACAATGGATTAAGCAGGTTAAAATCGAGTTCAAACTTGAAACAGTGAAAACAAAAGCTATCTTGAAGTGTATGAAGTTTCTAGCTCTATGATAGCTTAAACAGACCTCAAAAATTTGAAACTAAGTTCAAACACAATCTAGAGGCCTTAATCAAACTAAAAACTCAAACAACATGATTTTAGAAACAGGTTTGATCACCTGAAATTGAGATTTAAGCTAGAATAGTCTCAACAGAGACAATTTTGATATTTGGATGAGTTCTAGCTTTAATCTATTGAAATAACACTTCTAAAATGTAAAAGATGGATCAATTAAGCTCCTAGACACTCAAGCAAGATATTAAACACAAATTTGCACACTTAAGAACACAAATTGACAACAAAAGATCGAAAATGAATAAGTGCAGTAAAGAAGTGTACAGTTTGAAGCTTTTGATGAATTTAGATGATTTAATCTGTTTTTGGAGTGTCTAGAGAATTGCAATTTGTTTCTGAGGAGTATATATAGTGTTATGAGGCTTAAAGAGGGTTTAGAAAGGGTTTAGAGTTGTTATAATAAGGACAAAAGGAGTCAGGGCCGAAAGAGGAAACTAGCCGTTATAGTCTGAAATGGGAGTTCTAGCACAAAGATAGTATAAACAGGTCTAAAAAATTCGAAACAAGGTTCAATCACAAACTAGATAC
>JAOXYD010000135.1:12839059-12852345 GCA_028565735.1 Pinacopodium congolense
ACTTTGATATTTGTATTACCATTCCATCTTAGGTTGAATGTTGGTTTAGTGATTGCATCTAGTTTCTAATTGATTTAAGTTGCTAGTTTAAATTTGCAAAAAAAATTTAATACCCAATACCCCCCCTCTTGGATGCCATAGGACTTACATGTACTTTGATGAGATATTTATATATATATAGTATGGCTTTTCTTATTATTGTCCCTGGTACTTTCATATTCTATTTATCATTACTTAATCCAAGAAAATATAAGTTATACATTACTGTTGTGTATGCTTCAACTTTTGTATTTCAAAGGAATTATCTATGGATTGTATTGTAGGAGACAGAACAATCAATTGACTATTCCTAGGATATAGTTGGTGATTTTAATAACACCTTACTAGAAAAAGAGACATAAAAGCTCTTAAAAGGCTTAGGACCATGTAAGTATTTCAGATCATGCTTAAGTAAGATTGGTTTAACTGATCTAAAGCCAGATAAGTTCTATTACGTATGGTGTAATAGGAAATATGTGAGATATCTTATGAACAGAAAAATTAACAGAGCTTTAGTTAATGCTTCTTAGATGATTGAATACCTTACATCAAAAATAGGGTTCTCAAACTGATCTATATTAGACCATTATCTTATAGAACTGCATAATCTACTAGACTCTACTAAAATTTTCAATTATATAGCTAATTTACAAGGATTTCAAGATGTTGTATATGCAAAAATGATGGAGAATATTCAAGGTTGTGAGTAATTTAAAATGGTTAATAAGCTCAAGAAAGTGAGGGCAGGTTTGAAAGAGCTAAACAAAAAGAATCCAACTCTTAATACAGAGGCTATAATCTAGCTTAGACAAAAATTGAGTTCTCAAAAGGAATAATATGTAAATCTTGACAATGTCAACCTTCAAGCATAGGAGATCAACCTCATGTCACCATATACTATTGCACTTCAAAGAAACAACTCAGTTGAAAGACATAAGTATGAAATGATGTAACTAAAACATGGTGATAGTAACTCCGAATACTTCAATGAAGCTCTAATGCTTGGAAAAAATTCGAATGAAATCTCCCTTTTATACAGAGAGGATGGAAGTATATCTCAGGAGCATACAAATATTAAGTTAGAAGCTTTTTTTCATATTTCTAAAAGCTCCTAGGAAGGTAGGACTCTAGCTAGTCTACAGTCATCTTAATCTCCACTATCCTCACCAAGAAGCTAGACTTTACTCTAGCCTCAAAATTGATAAATCTTGTAGAATAAAAGGAGATTAAGGAAAGCTTATGATCAATCAATTTGGAGAAATATCGTAGATCTGATGGGCACAATGGCTTCATCTTTTAAAAATCATGGCAATGGCTTAAAGGGGATATTGTAGTCTAAGAATTTTCCAATCTTCCAAGATGCTAAGAGAACTCAACAAAATTTTCTTCTGTCTTGTCCCTAATGCATATAATGCCACTAAACTCAATGAATTTAAGTCAATTGCTTACTGTAACACTTTATGCAAGATCATCTTTAAGATCTTAACAAGGAGATTGAAAAAGGTATGGACATCCTTAATTAGTCTAAACTAAACAGTCTATAGAAGATATAAGTATTGGAGATAACATTCTCTTGGCTCAAGAGTTAATAAAGAGTTATAACAACAAGAGACTAAGGAAGAACTGTGCCATTAAAGTGGACTTTTTCAAGGCTTACAACTCTGTAAGTTAGTCTTCCATTGAGGAAATACTAATAGGTATAGAGTTCCCTCCACCTTTCATCAAATGGATAATGGCATGTATCACCCCGTCCTCCTTTAGTGTGCTAATAAATGGTGAACCAACTCTGTACTTCAAAGGAACGAGAGGCTTGAGAAAAAGGGGACCTCTTTTTCCTTATTTGTTTACAATTTGTATGGAGTTTATAATACGCATCATCAACCACAATATAGAAACATAAAGAAAATTTAGTTATCACTCTTATTGCAAGAAGCTATTAATTACTAACCTAGTTTTTGTAGATGATGCAACATTATTTTATAAAGTTGAGAGGCATTCAATATAGATTATCATAGACTCCTTAACCTTGTTTGGAGCTATCTTTAGTCTACATGTTAATCTAAATAAGAGCCAGCTATTACTGTCTACTTCTGCAACGAATTTTGTAAATAAACTAGTTACCTCAACTAGAATGAAATTAATGCAACTTCCACTTAGATATCTATTGCCACCAATCATTTCTTGTAAATCTATATGTAGAGATCATACAACTGTCCTTTACAAGTCTTAAAGCAAACTCCTATGCTAGTGCAATAAGGTCCTCTCTTTAATAACTAGCCTACAATTGATCTCTTTAGTGTTAAATAACTTACATGTACACTAGATTCATGGTTATGGGATAAACCATAAATCTAACTTTATAAATTGCACTGCCAACCATGACCCTAGCCATGATTTTTTTGCATTTTTGCTTCTTTTAGTGTTTTCTTAATGAAATCTTTATGGCTTATGTCAAGGCCATGATCTTAGATGTGGAACTCATTGACTTTATTATCCTTCTCCTCCTTTTGATTATATAATTCATCCGACCCAGACATACATCAACTTGCTTACTATGACCTAACATATACATTAACCAAAATTACCATAAGTAATCTCTTAGAAAAATTTTAACCAACTAAGCATCAAATTATCATAAAAATACTCCTCAAACCTAAGATTATAACCATGAAAAAATTCCTAAAAAGTGTATAAATTGGCAATATAAATTATGAAGCTTAAAATATGAAGGAGGATTAGGTATTAATTCCATTGCTACCACTATAAATATCATTCTCTAAAAGGATTTAGAGTCTTTACAGTACAAGAACTACCTCTACATCGGAGGGGTACACTCATACTTTATTAAAGTCAAGAGCTTATGGGAGATTGAAGACAAAACCAAATGCAGCTAGACCATGCAATAAATACTAAGATTCAGGAACTCTCTCCATCAATCAATAGTTCACCTAATTAATGATGGCCAATGCAAATCTTTCTAGTTTGATTTGTACTAGTCCTCCCCACCATCTTCCTTTTATTTAGGTGTTAAAGGAAGTAATTCCTCTTTATGCAAAGGTGAATACAATCACTAAAGGGGACAGTAAGCCCAACAACTTCACTAGTTCAAAATTATTGTAGGATATACTCTTAAACTATTCTCCTAATTCTCAAGTTTAAGATATGGTGATCTAGTTTCGAAATAACATGAGTAAATTTATAAATATTTCATGCAGAGAACTATTAATAATCCACTCTCCTAAGGTTCCTTAGACAAGGTAGTATGGTTTAAGTATAGTTACTCCAACGCTGCATTCATCCTTTGACTTTTTATTAAAAGCAGGTTTACAACTCTAGATAGATACAAAGGTAACTCTAATGGAGCTGACTAGAAATGTTTACTTTGTTTACTTGAGGAAGAATCCATTATTCATCTATTTTTCTCTTGCCTTTACTCTGTCAAACTATGTCAATCATTTTAGTAGCTATACAATCATAGTCACTCAAACAATTGGAATGATATCATCAATTATATCTCTTTGGTTCATGATATGGGGAAGGATGAATTTATAGTTTTTAAGTTGTGATTTAGTGCTTGTTTTTTTTTTTTTCCATATGGAGAGAAAGGAACAACAAAAATATAGAGATACAAGAATTGATAATCATAACTTCACCGTAGCTACTTTAGCCTAGATAAGTGAATATATCGATGTACATATGCCTGAACTGTCCCTTTCTCTTACATTCTTGGACAAATGGAAAATTGGATGAAAGTTAAGCAGTAAAGGAGCAGTCTTGGAAGTGAAACTGAAGTATGAGAGACGAAGTAAAGCACAACAAGATGTAGAATTCAGTTGAAATAGTTTATGCGATTTATATAACTGTAGCAGTGTTGTTTTCCTATTGGTTAGTTAGCTTGATTAAGCCATGGCTTTGTACATTTATAACATTCGTTTATCATTAATTATGTTTATTTTAGCTTTCAAAAGAAAAGAAAAAGTATGAAATGTTTGAAGAGATGGTTTGATATGTATAAAGTAGTTGTATGAATGGTATGAATTGGTGTTGTATAAAGTGGTGGCGACAATGTGGCAGCTGTCAACCAAGTAGTCTCCCTGCATCAGTTTCGTCAAATGTTCTCCAAAGTGGGTGTTATATTGATAGTGTTATTGGCCTCAATTTGTGAATTTAATAAAAATTAACAAAACTTTAAAAAGAATTTATTATTTTTAAAAATGTAAAAGATATAAAAATTATAGTAAAATTGATGAAATAACATCAAAGTTAATATCTTTTTTTTTTAATAATTTGTATCATGAATTTATGATTTCTCATCATGTAGCAGTATACCCTCGTCGAGTTGATATCGTCTACTCGAAGGTCCTAAATAATGTTTTGGGCTTCATTGACCCACAAATACATGACGTCTCTCCGTATTCGTAACTCATTTTTTGCAACTTAATGAACAGACAAATCTTTAGAGAGGAAGATGATACAATAGTTAAAAGTTTAAAAAGATCAAAAATTGCAATATTGCGAAGAAGATAATGGGTTTAAGTCAACCAGTTTTCCTCCAAAACCAGTCTCTTCAAAATGGTAAAGCCCACGATCGCACCGTTGTACTCCATTTCATAGTAAACAACACCATTCCAAGTTTTCACAAGCCAAATGAGAACCATAAAATATGGGTCTTTCTGCTTCTGTCTGTGTTGTGAGGGTCTTGAAGATACCATTCTAACGGCAGGCATTGTCTAGGGTTTCGGTCGCTTGCCTCATATGTAAGTATACCTACACTTGCTTTTCGGTTCTTGTTGGTTATGAGTTTGGTGTTTGCTGCTTTGAACTGGGTTTTTCTTCACACGAACTTCTATGCAAAATGTGCGTGTTTTTTCACATTTGAACAAGGGTCAATTAGAAAGATGGCTTCCTTAGACAGAAGTAGTATTCTTTTCAAAGATCTCACTTGGAGAGACGAAACACATGAGGTTGGCCTTTTGAGCTTCAGTTACGGATACTGTTAGTGAGTTCGAATTTGGAGCCTAAGTTACACATACTATTAGTAGGTGTAAAACGGATGCGAAAATTCTGCAAGTGTCCTCATTTCTTTTCTGGTTAAGTGAGAAAGTAGGATTAAAAATTTGTTCTTGTTTCCAACTTCTAAGGTTTACCTACTTCCGTATCAAAATAGCGAAACTCCGGTCGCTGTCAATCTTATTTCTTGATTTATACTTTTTCCTGTTTTCCAACTAAATCTTCGGCTTTTAGTTTCTGCTACAATTTTCTCTATCTGTCCCACAATAGTTGTTCAGTTTGATTTCTAATTCTCTCCCTCTTCCCATTTTAAACTTAAATATCCTTACTGAATATGTCTTGGTCTGAACTATTGCATGATGTTTCCGCATTATTTTGGATGAAGAGTTTCCCTGTTCCTTTAACGTTAGGGGTATTACAATGTCTGGTCAAGTGTGTTTCATCAAATTCTGCATAATCGTTTGTCCAATGGCATTACAATTAGAGAATGCTAAATTTTATATTTCCCTCTTTTGGTTCAACATACGGCTTCAACCAGGAATCTGTCCTTGTTTTTGCCATTGCCATGCTACGCTCTGATATTCATGCTTGATGGAGTTTGTTTTTTGGTGGCTTACTCTCGTGCGTACATCTTTGGTTTGGCATTATATCCTTTTGTCACAGTTTCATTGTACCTGATCATTCATTGATGATATCCTTGCTTCTATGCATACAGGTCTACGGGGGTGTTGCAGTTGAATTTTATTAATTACTTATCTTTATTTAAGGGAAGCATATCATGATACCAACCCAGGCGTGAAAACATTATTGACGTACATGGATAATTTTGGATTGATTCACTTCTCTGGTTTCAGCTTTTCCATGAAGAAGAAGAAGAGGAGTATTGCATCCCGTCGGCCTTGTTCTAATTCTGAAAAACTTTTACAACGTTACAGTCTAATGTCACTTTGTACACAATCTTTTGACCCCAGAAACACTGGGGATGACTTATACCTTAGGGAAAGACCAGCTGGTTCTGATGGACTGAAAAGCGAAAGTAGGTTGAAAAAACTTAAGCTCAAGTTAGGTGGTGTTACGCATACAATACATGCCAAATCTATGACAGGATGCGAATTCAGTGGTGCGTCATACCTCCCTAAATCGTCACAATATATTGATGCTCCTCCTCAGGTGAAAATTATGGAAGCAAGTTCTTCTACTGATTGTATTATGGCTGAACTGCTTAGATCTTTTTATCTCATTCATAATATAGTTTGAGATGAGGATCCTCCTCTTTCTCAAAAATCGCAAGAAACTATTTAAAGGTATTCCAATCTGACAATTGCTTGAGTTGAAAGGCCCCTATTTTAATGACAACTTTGGCTAGGTTAAAGGTAATAATAGGCATTTTCTTCCTTGAACTTTTGTAACATCTATCTTTTCGTGACTTCAACCACAGGACCCTCTTTATGGAAAGGACAGGCATTTAAGACGAAAGATGCTTGATGAAAGTTTGCTTGTGAGCGAGGGGTATAGACATGAGCCAGTTCGTAAAAGTAAGCGGGTACCTAAGAAACGTGTGATGGAGCTGGGGTTTCACGAAGAAGATGATGATGTTGATGATGAAGTCAATTACCTTCGAAGACACAGCAGTTTCAGGGTCTCAGCAGATTATGAAGATGAGACAGTGATAAGAAGCAAGAGGAAACAGGGGACATTAAAGGTTTCGGATAGAAGATCATCTGGTGAATGGCTCTATGCTGATGTTGGAAATTATGAACCTTTAAAATTATGCACAGATGGTAGAGAAAAAGGTAGGTTGGGAAAATCATGTCATGGTAAAGACTGCGAGGAAGAAGTGCCAACTTCAGGTCATGAAGTTGGATATAAGAGCAGGAAGCTGGGATTTGTTGCCAAAATGAATGAGTTGACTTCTACCAAAGAAAATTTAGCCCTTCAGTCTAATAAAGATGAGGGTGTTAGGTCTGACATCAGTCCTATTGAATTCCCAAATGGTCTACCTTTGGCTCCTAAAAGTGAGTATTTTCCCTCTATTGCATATTAAAGTTCTAGTTTGCAAATTCTGGATGTGAATTATCATATGTTCACTATTAGTGAAAGAACACAGGTCGTGATGCATTAATTTACGTGTGACAGAACAAAAGGCAAGACTCTCTGAATTGGAGCAGCAATTGAAGAAGGCAGAGGCTGCACAGAAGCGCAGGGTGCAATCAGAGAAGGCAGCCAAGGATGCCCAGGTTCCTCTTTTTCCCATGCTCTAGCTTTCAGTTTTTCTCTAATTCGTGGGTGCGGCAAACTAACCTGACTTGTCTATCGTTTAGGCTGAGGCAATCAGAAAGATACTTGGTCAAGATTCTGGAAAAAAGAAGAGAGAAGAGAAGTTGAAGAAACAGCGAGATAAGTTGGGTCAGGTGCTTGGAATTTGACAATTAACCTTTGGTTTCCGTTATGCCATGGTTTTTAGCATCTCTAAAGGAAAGCATTACATGATGCAGGGAAATAATGCCAAGATGAAAGAACTTGGATCGAATACTATTAGATGGGTAATAGGTCCTAACGGAACTGTTGTTACTTTCTCAGATGATATTGGTCTTCCACGTATATTCAATACATTGCCTGGCAGGTAGAAGATCGCCATCTTTTGACTTCACCAACATTTTCTCTTTCAATGTACCTTAAATTAGTAGCCCTTTTTATTTTTTCGTGGTTTATAACTGACTAACATATTTCTCTATCTCCTGAATTTGTCTTGGGCTCTTTGGTTTCCAGTTATCCTCCTCCACGAGAAAAATGTGCGGGTCCAAACTGTGAAAATGTTTACAAGTATCGTGATTCCAGGTCCAAGCGTCCCGTGTGCAGCCTTCAGTGTTATAAGGCACTACATGGATAGATGCGACCTTTAATTACCAGCTGATGTTGTCCGTCCTCCCAGCTAACCCATTAACATTCAGTAGATGCATGGTTCGGACCTTAGGTTGGTGATAACATGATGACGTAAAATCGCGTGCTTTTGCCATCCACGTAGGATTATAAACCTTCAAAAGCATTTGATGTATGAGATTGTGTTTCTCTACGATATGCTTCTTTTGTGCTCCGATGCAACAATCGATGATGGTTGAGCTTGGAGAGAGACATGGATACATATATATATATATATATACATTGATTCTTAGCCCTTGTGGTGACAGACAATCGGTCACTCTTTTGGCAAAGAAACATAAATTTAACAGAAAGCACATAGTTCCAGACACTATTTTTGAGAATAAAAAAGCATCATCATCAAAGTAATAGAACTATCAACAATGCTCGAACAATGCAGCGCAAATATTTTTCGTAAAATGTGAAAAATAATTTCATTTCATTTTTAACGTTTTTTTAAAGTATTTTTTACCTCTTAACGATATAAAATAGTAATAATATATTTTATTTCTGTTAAGATTTTATTAAATAAATATTAATTTTATTAATATTTTATTAATTAATTATTAACAAAATTTTAATAAAATTAATATTATAAAGATAATTTAGTAAAATACATTATTTTACAAACGAATAAAATAATATTTTCGAAAATGCTAATGTACAATTTAAACTTTTTTAAAAATATTTAAAAAATTATACAATTTATCAATTGTTTGTTCAAAATATAAATGCAGCCAAATATTCCATACAAAAAGCATTACAAGCAGCCTCATTTCCAATTCACAATCATTATGCTCGAGCAATTTTTTAAAAAAAAGTTAATGCTGGAGCAATTCAAATTATCCAGACGAGTTCTAAAATTTCCGTAACCAAGGAGAAATCTTTGTTACCTAACTCGGTGCCGTAAAATTATTCTTAACGTGGTTGTTAAATGCTTCTCCTGAACCGAAAAGTAAAAGGGGGAAAAAAAAGAAATATAAAAGAGAACACGACAGTCGAATGCAAGAAATACAGCACTTTCGCAACTATAAACACGAGTACAATTACCAAATCAAGTTGCCCAATCTACATTATTACTTACAATCACAGAGCTCCAAATTCAGAAGGATAGTAACATGCAAGAAAACGTCTCCATGGAATTGAAAAACCTGGTAAATATTTCTATTTCTTTACTCGCTCTTTTTATAAAAATTAAACCAAAACATATTGGCATCTTAAGACCCATCCATGAACACAGCACCATGTCCGCTGGCCTTCATGAACTTCTTCAGCAAAAGAACAATTATTGCTATGGTAAGCCCAACAGCAGCCCATGTAAATAACCGATCATCTGCAGGCTTTTGTATCCTCGTCTCTGTCTTCTGCACGAGCTGCTCACCTAGTTCGCCTGCAGGATTCTCCCTTCCTACCCTGACAGCAGCAGGACTGGGATTTTCATTGACTGGAGCTTCTTGTACTTCTTCAATAGTCCTTTCGCCTTCAGCAATATTCTCTCCAGTCACTGCATTTGAGATTCCTTCGCCGGTAGCTACAGCTCCAATATGTTGCTGACCTGCTTGGGCTTCAGTTTCCCTATTGGTAGCATGTTCTTCAGAACCCACAGAGGGGCTGAGTTGAGGAACAGGTGGAGCCTTGCTCAGCATATAGTCATGAATCTGTGTACAAAAAGTGTTTCATCAGCTGGCACATAACACGTTTCAAACAATACACACTAACAAACCTCATCAATGAGTTTTTGACGTTCAGGAGTCCCGAATCTTGGAGCTGCTTCACGAGACTTGACGGCCAAAGTATGTCTTTCTTCCTTTGTATAGTCTAGTGAACCCAGTGCACCATTTGGGTTGGTGGGCATGAATGCAATAAGTGCAACCAAAGCTGTCCGTACTGCCAAAGCATAACCATGTAATATTAGTTATGCCAACTTAGATATGTACATGAACTCAATTCTCTATCCTTATGGATAGCTTCAGACAACACGGTTTGAGATCAGTAAACTGTCTACGAAATGAAAGACTGGAAATTTACCACTCCATGATGGCTGCCAATGCTCAGGGTGGTGATTTGATATGCTTAGGCATATCTTTGTCTGGGTCTCGAAGCGACCATTTGGCTGCAAAAGACAGGTGTCCTACCTCATTAGCACATTGCAAACAATGTAAGAAATTTTTTTTTTTTTAAAAAGGCAAGCCCACTAGCAAATAAAAATCTACTTAATAGACAAGAAAAGCTATATATCTTACGGTCAACAACATGAAGGAAGGAGGCTTGAAGGGATACTCCGCAGGTAACTGAATCCGTCCATGATAAATTCCGCCTTCAAATTCAGTATCACGAGGTCCTCTAATTGCAAATTGCCACTCAAATATGTTTTCCTACAAAAACAGATCAAGAGTTGAAAAAAATTAAACAAAAAAAAGAAGACAACTAGACTTGAAAAGAATGAAAATTCAGGTTTATTATACCATAATTTCAATTTCCAATTACTCCTCATGAAATATGCGTAAAATTCCCAAAATAATGTTAATTCTCAAAAAAGATAACATATCATCAGCGTCATTCAAATAACCCACATTAAAACTGCAAAGTGAAGAGAAGATCACCAATTAGCAATCGAAGAAAATCCCTAGATACAAATCCCCAGAAACTAACGAAAAACGCATCAAATCTAGCATATGAAAGACAAAAAACAATGATTAACAGAAAAAGAAAAAGAAAATATGAATACAAACAAGACAAAGATCAGAGAGCGAAATAAAATAATTATTAAAAAACTTAAAACGAATAGAGGAAGCGAACCTCAAGAGGGAGGCTCATGAAATCATCGGATGGATTAGACTGCATCTCCTTAACCTCCTGCAAAATCCTCTTGACCGCCGGATTCTTCAGATTATACTTATCCTCCGCCATGAGATCAAGCTTTTAACCTAATCACCGTCAGATCCTAATTCCTCGACCAATCACCACCGACGGCTTAGCTAACTATTCCCTCTTTGTAGACGAACCGCAGTTCCACAGGATAACGCTAATTGATTGACAGACAAAAGTAAAGGAGGAGAGGAGAGACAACAATTAGAACTTTTTTATATTTTTATTTAGAAGGTAGCGAGGGGACTGGGGAGATAATAGGCGAACTTAGAGGAGACGACAAGGACTTTTGAGTCTTGACACGTCGATAATTGCAATACTATCTACGTGTCACGATTTCATTGGATAGAATGCAGTGTTAACTCTTGCTTCCAGTGGTTACAAACTTCAAATATTGGTTTTTTTTTTATTTGTTGAGAGCACTGAATATTTTTGGGACATTGTCGGTAGTCGGTAACCGACAACTAATTGAAGTAATGAGATTTTGCCAAGTGTTTTTGGATTTCTTATATTGGGCTTCGAACTGGGCCAATAAAATTTAAGAGATTATTGGTGAGTTTTGCTAAGGATTGATGCCTAACAAAATATGATGAACCACCCACCCTTCACCATAATTTGTAAAGGTCCTAATTCTCTCGTCATATTGAGAAGGTAAAGGTTTTGAGCATGTTTAGTATAGTATTTTTATTTGAATTTTAAATTTTTGATTTTTTAAATTCAAAAATTAAGAAAAATAGTATAAAAATTTAAAAATAACATACTAATAAAATACAAAATAAATATAAAAAAATATAAAAAAATAGAATATAAAAACAAAAGTTAAACCAAATGAACCTTTTATTATTAATTTGGTGTAATAGGAAAAACATAATTTAGTTTCAGGTGTCTTTTAATAATTGATACTAACGAGAATAACTTTTTTTAAATAAACAAGTTTCAAAACAAATCTCTTTATTGTTTGTATTATATTAATATTCTGTTTCGAATATTTTAGAGAAATCATAAATTAATCGACAAAGATGATAACCCATTTCTTTTTCTAGAAGAACAGATTTTATGTTTTACGTTCCATTCCTTAGAAAAAAAGGAAAGGGGACTACTAAATTGTTCTTATCCCAGACTCTTTGAAAGTTCCATTGTTGGGAAAACCATATCAATCAAATCGATAACGCAGCAGAAAAATTTAAGGTTTTCTTCATAAGATCAATTTAACAAAATTTAACTTGAAATAAAAATAAAGTTACAAACAAACTTGAATAAAGGATTTGTTATTGCAACGAATTCTTCTCATATCTAAACTAGAGTTGTTCACATATCCAGCCTCTAACGATATCCACAAGCAACTAGAAGAGAACTAAAAATCTTTTTGAGAGGAGGCAGATTTGTACTAACAATCATAAGATTATTGTCCTTATATAACGAAAAAATCATATTTTTCATAATTTTAAAATTAAAATTAAATACAAATCATAATTCAAGTCTAACTCTAATTATAATCATAATTTAATTTTAACTAAATCAAATATCTTATATTTGACCCTAAAGTTTCTTAAACTTTACAATTAAGTCCAACTTAATTAATTTTTATTTTCTTCTAATAAACCTATATATGTGACCCATTAGGTTCTTAATCAATTGGCAATGATCATAAATTATAATTCTAGTTCATAATTAAAATTAGATAAATTAAAACTCCTTTTAATTTATCTTTAATTCTCCAATTAAATAATTTATTATTATAGATCAAGATTGACGTCTAGTAACATACCATGACTACCCAAATATTAGGAATGTCAAAGTGATTTAACAAACATGTCCATGCATGGTTATAGTGTATAATTTGATCCTTTCGTCATACAATGTTCCAATTGGATTTATAATATGGAATCAGTGTCTACTCTATAAAATTCAATCATGGTCATTCTTACTAGTTAGTAAATGATTTATAATTGATATTTGAAAACTCCTTTTTAAATTTTAATTCACTCTAACCAAAGAATTGCCAAATCATCACTAATCAAGAACAGCGAAACATTCTCTCTAATTACTTTAGAGTGACAAATCCTGTATTGATTCACATAACTATCTCCATATAGTTCATACTACATCCAAGTACTACAGAATGACTTACTTTATAAATCAGATAATAAATAGCATCAAAACATAGTAATTTCTATATGAGATAACTTTGGTAATCTCAAGTCTAAGGATTAATCATACAACCATCATGCTTAAGGGAATCTACACACACATAAGTAATGTTCCATTTGGGATTCTTAAGATCGAGTCAGTTCAGTGAACTTATTCTCTAATAAGCACACACACGCTTGTTTAAGTGTCTCCACACTTTAATCTATAAGATCGATTACTTTTTTCATAAGAAAGAAATATAACGTGTACTAGTCTAACCATTTCATCAATACCCCGTCTTAATGAAATTACAATTAGAA
>JAOXYD010000135.1:12858554-12870935 GCA_028565735.1 Pinacopodium congolense
GACCCACATATAACTCCCATATACTCACGTATAAATGTCAAGCATCAGGAGATATACAACAGTTGCTCACCCACAATATAGCTTCAAGTCAACCTGTCATATATAGTGCAGCTAGATATATCTCTACCAAATCTCTAAGATTGTGGCTGAGGCATGATTCCAATTAATTCTCTTGTCTTGTAAGGATCAAGTGGGAGGTCTGTAAGCTACAGAAAGGGTGAACAATATAGGAGACATGCATATTATGCAAGGGAGATTAGATCTAAAAGTTTTTTTTTTTTTAGCTTCTCTATTGAGAGTTCTTAGTATTCTTAGGAGCTTGATATTAAGACATATATCTGAGTTTGGAAATCATCTAGGGGGTTTTCTAACTCAAATTACTTATGTTATGCTTCTGTTTTCATGATTAATCAAAGTGTTGTGTTTAAGTTTACATCCTTTCTTGTCCTTTAGTTTTCATGAGCTTTTCTTATTAATTTAGAGTTGTTCTGAAGTCTAGATCAAGTTGAGAAGTTGGTGGATTATCTAGGAGTTGTTCTTGGAGATTTTTAACATCTAAACTCTTCGTTTAAGCTCTTGTATTCAGATTAAACAAATCATGTTCATTTTTATGACTATTTTGTTTGCTTTAATGAATATGTGTAGCTGATTCAATTTTATAGCTAAGAATTGGTGTGTAATTGAATTAAGTAAGCTTTTATTGATATTTAATGGACTAAGTTTTGTTTATTAATAGGTTGAACCATCTAATTTTAAGCTGGTAACTAAATAAAAGATTAAAAGATAATCTTATATTTGAGAAATCAACTTAATTTATTGAAAAACCTAATAAACAACACAAATTAATCATTACATGACTAAATCTTGGTTATTTATGAGAGTTTAAGTTATGAGATTAATCATTTATAAGTTAAATTCTTGATTTTAAGGCATATTAACTTAATTTGATGCATGATTAAACTTCAAATTATGATTGATAGAGAAAAGACATAGTCATAAACATAGTTTTGTCCTGAAATTGTGAAGATACTCTAAATTAGTTACTAAAATTGTTAATTTCTCAATTAATTCATTGAAAACCTAATCCTTAACTAATTTCCATAATTTGTTAATTTTTGGCAATTTTTGAAAGAATTTAGAAGTCATTTTGCATTGTTTTTAAAAAGTTCAATTAATTTAGTATTTTTCGACTTTTTAATCAATTTTTTGGAATTCCATAGATAATTGTAAACTAATTAATCTAATAATTATAGAATATCTCTGTGAGACCAACAATTGGAGTCTTAAAAATACTCTATTTTATTATTTGTTTGATATCTTAGGTCACTAATAACCAGCATAATAATACAAAAATGATTAAGTGTGGGCAAATTGATAGGGTTCATTTTATAGCATTTTTCATGGTTATTTGATGCATAATTACTCCTATTTTGATGTTTAGATGTTAATTTATGTTTAGAATTGTTTAAATTATAGATTAATCCCCAATCGAGGACAAAATTATAAAAAATATTAAGATTAATGCAAATTTGGACTTAAATGTAAGGTGATTGCAAACCACATTTTAAGTCCCTTCAATGCATGTTTAAGTCAGTTTTGAGAGTTAAACGTGAGTTTTTAAATGGTGCCATTTAAGTAATAACTCAAGGTAAGTCCTCTATCACGAATCTCTAATTAGATTCAATCTAATTTTAGTTGTAACTTGCTTAAACTTGTAGTCACTAGTAGTGGATATATAAAAGAACCTCCTGAAGCCATTTTTCATGGATGTAGAATAAGTTTGTTGTAGCCAAAATCACTTCCTTAGCTATATTTTTCTTCTTCTTTCTCTAAGTTAGGTTTTTCTTTTATTTTCATTTCCAACCTTTGTATTTGGATATTTTAGGTTCTTTTTAAGGATTCTAAGATTTTGTACCCGTGATTTAGAGTTGTATTTCAATTTAGAGCTTAATTTGATGTTTTTTAAACCCTTGAATCATTTGTATCTTACTCTTTTGTTGAATATATTCAAGAACATTTTGCTTAAGGTCTATTCTTCTTGTTCTTTGATTCATATGTGTCTTTAATTGGATTTTTATTTAAGATATGGCTAGTCTGCTTTAATTGAGTTTCTTATGCATGTTGCATGATAATCTTTATTTATTGGAATTTTTAATGCTTGTTTTAAGTTGGCCTTTTAAGATAAAGACACTAGATGCTTAAGGATATGAGAAATCAACCTTAATTATTAGATAAATCAATAAACAACATGGCTTAAATTAATGAATAACCAAACTTTAGTTAATCATGATGGTTTTAATATAGAAATAAGGTATTTTTAGGTTAAACTTCTTGAACTTTAGGCTTATTATTTAAGTCTAATGAATGATCAAACTTTAAGATAGGATCAATAGAGATAAGATATTATCTTAACCATAGCATTGTCTTGATTTAGTGAAGATATCGTAGATTAGGCATTTTAATATTTTCATAACTTAATTAAATCATTAAAATCTTGAACCTTAGCTAATCACTTCAATTTCATTATCTTTAAAGAATTTTGAATTCCTTTACATTGATTAGAAGTTTTTAGGTTAATTTAGTTGTTTTAACTTTCATAATTCGCAATTATTATAATTTTAGATAATTGTATTATGAGTGACTTAGTACTCACATTATTTTCCTTATGGGATTGACATCCAAACTCTTAAATAAAGTCCTTTATATTATTAGTTGACTGGTATACTTATCGTAAAAGTTGTTTTAACACATTCAAGATGTCCTTATTTTCTTTCTTAGTGAAACGAGTGGTATCTACTTTAAACTTTGTAAAACCATTTTGTAATAACAAAATTCACTTAATCTCTTATACCAAGCTCTAGGAGCTTGCTTTGAGCAATATAAGGCTTTTGAAAACTTATAAATATGATTTGGTTCATCATGAATCTCAAAACTTGGTTGTTGTTCTATATGTATACCTCCTCTTGTATAAAGCCATTAAGAAACTCGCTATTAACATCCATTAATATAACTTAAAGCCCTTAGAGGATGCAAATGCTACAAGTAGTCTACTAGCCTTCAATCTAGTTACGGGTGCAAAAGTCTCCTCATAGTCTATTCTTTCTTCTTAATTGTAACCCATAGCTTTCTCACGTCATTTCCTGATTTATTAAGTTTATTTCTATACACCTATTTAGTACCAATAATTTGATGATCACTTGGCCTAGTTATTAATGTCTAAACTTTGTCCATCTCAAATTGATTTAACTCTTCTTCATAACTAACATCTAACTTTCATCACTTAATACTTCATCTATGGTTTTAGACTCTAAATTTAAGATAAATGTTGTATGGTATAAATCTATAAACGATGATCTTATTACTAGTACTCTTCTAACTTCACTTATTATTTAGATAGGGGGCGATCTTTCTTATACCTTTACTCCCTAGGTAAACTATCATCTCTTCCTTTATCCTCACTTGGTTCAACTAATGGATTACTAAATGTAGGGGTTTATCTAAGGTTTTCTCAACTTGTTCTTATAGTCCTAATTTCTATTAATCTTTAAATAAACCTATATCTACATCATCAATAACTTGTATACAAAGAAGATTTATCAAGGCATACTTTCACAATTCATGTTTTTTCTAATCATGCAATGGTCCAGTCATGTAGGAAAATCAAATCAACTATGAAACAATCCAACCAATTAAGAATTATTCTATTTAATTAAATACATTAAGCATAAATCAAGAATATCTATTAAGAAATGATTAAGACAATGATGCATATCACATTACTTAAATTTTGTTCTAAGGAAGATCTATATTCCATCATTCATAATTTAGAAACATTTGCATCATTTAAATCATCAGATATCAATAATCATTCAATTTATTAAAAAAAACTAAATATGTATACCCAATACATTGGTTAAATAAATCATATATCATTCATAATTTCAAAAGCATGATCATGATGTAAGTTTAATCTATCACTTCACTCATATTGTTCTTAAGGCATCCTACAATTCATCATCACTTTAAAACATCCAAAATGTGAAATACCATTTCAAAAACATCAATAATACATAACATCATTCATGCTCATTAAGCGTTCAGGTTAAAGGAGTACCTCCCTTTTTCTCTATACCACCAATTACAAATTCTTTTCCTTTCCATGATTTAAAACTATACCTTGGTGATTTTCTTCTTTTGTTCTTAGAGATACACTTGATATTCAAGTACCTACAAAACAAATTTCAACGTATCTTTGGCACTAATATTATCTTTGGTCCTTGATTATTAGTTACCTCCCTAATTCTTATGTGTTTTGGTAAACTAGAAGAAATTGAAAATTTATCAAAATAAAATCTTTCTAAATGTCCAAAACTACCATAACGATCACAAACATATATGACATCATAAGAATGCACTTGTTGCCCAAAATCGTTTCTTTATGAAAATCTATATACAATAACCGCAAATGATCTTCTTTACTATAATTTAGGCCTATAATATGTACATGAGGTGTTCCTTAGTCTAGGATGTGCATAGGGGACATTTCTATGTGATGAAAAGTGCATTGTTGATGCATGAATATGTGTTGTCCGAAATTTTCTCATATATAATCTATATGCATTATTTTCAATCTTTGCATTTTAATATAGTTAATCCTATTCCTAGAAACGTGTTATATTTACGCTAGATTTAGGCCTTGAAGATTACATAAATGTATAATTATGCTTCCTAGGTTAAGTTCTAGAAGTGGATGCATCATTGTTCAAAGATGACCTAGCAGTCACCTCTTCATCTATATTCTTACCCTTTAAAAAAGTTGTCTTAGCAATAGAATTATCACTACCATAAATGAAACCTAATCTATACGTATCATTTGAAGCTTTTGAGCTCTAAGCATGCTATCAAGGTTTTACTCTTTCTTGGTGAACTTTTATAATGATTCTTTTAAAAGAATTACCTCATCCTTTAAGGATTCATTTTCATGCAATGCTTTCTTTCTATCATCATCAATACAAACATTCTTGGCTTCTAATTCATGCAAATAACTTATAAACCTATCATTCTCTAATCTAATCTCATCAATCAAATTCATACATTCTTTTTATTTGGAAGATAGCTTCTTCCTTTTCAATTTTACACCATGTAAAAATTTAACCAATTCATCATAACTTAGCTTATAGTTACAAACATCATCATCATCACAAGAGTTTGATGTAAAAGGTACCTCATTTCATCTTCACTATCATCAGATGTGGCCTCCTCATCACTTGAATCCTACTTCATGAGTTTGAATGCCAACTTCTTCTTTCTTAAGGATTTTTCCTCCTCCTTGGCTTTAGTCTCCTTGATTCTCATTTCACGTGTAAGAAGCAAACCATTCAGCCCCTCCAATTCCAACACGTTTAAATCTTTGGCTTCTTGAATAGCTACCACTTTTGCTTACCATTACCTAGGAAAAGACCTTGAAATCTTTCTCCTAAGCTCAAGGTTAGTTTAAGACTTTCCAAGTCCTTTCAAATCATTAATAATATCAATAAATCGAGTATACATATCATAAATAGATTCATCATGATGCATGGAAAAAAATTCATTTGATGTTTCAACATTACAACTTTATTCTCCTTTATCTGATTTTTTTCCCTCTGGTGATTTCAAGCTTGTGCCAAATGTCATGGGTTGTTTCATACATAGATACTATATTGAATTTTTCTCTACTAAATACACAAAACAAAATATGTACGACTTTATTATTTAGTGAAATTGATCTCTCATCATCTAATTTCCACTCTTCTTTTACCTTAGGTACCCTTTAACCATTTTTAAATTTAGTGGGATTAATTTCCCATATCTTAACATTTTCAGCCATAAGAAAAAATTTCATCCTAGTATTCTAATAAAGATAATCATTCTCATTAAAGAAAGATGTTCTACTATGTTTTGCCTCTATTGGCTAGATGAACCTATTAAGCGTGCCATACTATATCTTTTTTTCACACTTTTGAAATTAACTATACTAAGGTGAACCTAACTCTGATACCAATTGTTAGTCCTAAAGGTGCCCAAAAGGGAGGGTAAATTGAGAGTTCTAAAAATTTGAGCCTAATATAAATTTTTAAATAACTCAAAACGAATTCAAAACCAAAAGGAGGTTCCTAAGCCAAAACAACCTAGTGTAATAAAGAATCAAAGTAACACAATACAAGTATAAAATAATCCCTTAATTATCAACAGTGTAGATATAGATAATCTATCTAAATGATATGAATGTCCATAAAATTCAATCATTTAATCAACTATAGAATACTAACCAATCAAAGATAAAAGTACCAATATTTCGATTTATAATGATTAAAAAAGTCAAGTTATTCAAGTGTCAACAAATCAAGTATACCTTTAATAACAAAATAAGGAGTTTAAGGAAGAGAGAAGACATAAGAATTTAAATTATTTTGGCAATATTAACATTTTCTACTCTACTCTTAACACTAACGATGTTAGATTTTGCAGTATCACTAAGGTAGCAATTTACAAATCTTCTTTAATGGGTGAAAAGCAACCCCTACAAATCTAATATTTTTTGTTAAAGGTGAAGAGCAACCTTTTAGTAATCATTTTTAGGCAGAGAATAGCCTATACATAATCTTCTTTATATTAGAAAGGAGAAAACCAACCTCACAATCTTTTTAAAAGGCAAATAGTAGCCTCTTTAGTTTATCCCCACAAAAAAGAACAAAAGCACACCAATAAAGATGTTTCACTTAGAGTACAATAAACTAAGAGCTCTTTAGAGTATAAAAATAAAATGAATGCACAATAATCCTATGTAAACCTTGATAAAATTGAATATGATGATTTAACAGTTTAAAAATCAAATTTAAAATGTTAAATATGAAGATATGTAAAAAAAAGAAAATATGGTAATCTAGATAGCTGAGTGTTTTTAAATTTTAATGCAAAACAAATCAACTAAGAGTACAATCAAACCAAGATAAACATTCAGGAACATATTAGGGATTTAAAAAATTAATCGAATATAGCAAACTTAATTAATCGTAAAAAAATCTCAACTAAAAAGTTAAGAAACTTGATTGAATAAAAATAACTCTAAGAAATTGATAAATTTAAGGATTTTGTCTTATAAAAGTGAGAACCTAATTTATAAATGTAATTAAATGATAAATATTGATTCAAAACACTCCTAAGACTTTAAAAATCAAGAAAAATAAATTTAAGGCTCGATAACAAGTCTGTAATGTATAAATAAAGTGGTAAACACAAGATACACAAGAAAACTTAAAGTACTTAAATTTATACACAAATTCATTATATAGATCTTGCACAAAACAAAAAATTAAAGGTTAACATACAATTCAAACCCTTTGATAAGATAAAGAGATTACGAATAATGGTTTAGAAACAAAACCATGATTGAAGCAAGCAAACAATAGATTGAATGTTAATAGCACAAGGTTTGACTCTTTTTTATGAAGGATGTAATATTGTTGCATAAAATCCAGTTCAAACTTGTTTTTCTTTTATTTTTAGACAGCTACTATGTGTTAGTTCTAAGGTTTTAAGTATGATAATAACATATATTGACTCAAGTATCCATTAGTGGAGTGTCATTTTTTGAATGAAATGAAAGAGGAAACTTCATCTAACTTAGTCATTTAAACAATAGTTTCATCAAGGATCAACGACGTTGTTGTGTACTACTATTGATATTTTAAACTAAAATTATAAAAAATTATTAAAAACAATTTATAAAGTTTTTTCAAAACATAATTAAACATATTTTTCACTTACTACATTAATTTAAGTGCTAATAGAAAGTTTGTGAAAATATTAAAAACATATAAGATGCATGAGTGAAAAAGTTGAGCTCTTAGAATATGTAAACTTCAAGTGATACATATACATGGTTAATGAATACAACAATTGATCTTGGATCTTCCATAATGTTTGACTTTACTTTTCCTTTAATTATGAGCTCAAAATCCAATATTTCTTCATCATATAACCTATCTTCTGACATTGCATCAAACACTTAAACAATTAGTAGAATATATGTTTTATTATCATTAGAACAAAGATTGATGCCTTTCTTGGTTCAATAAAGATGTCTTCCATTAGAATTTTATTATTTTAATAATTAGTCTTGATTTGAGGATTGAACAGATGAATATGAAAACAACTTTCCTCCACGTTGATTTGGAGGAAGAGATTTACATGGAATAGCATTAAGGGTTTTATAGTGAAGGATAAGGAGAACTAAGATTATAAGTTAAAGAAAAGATTCTATAGTTTAAAATAAGTTTTGAGATAGTGATTAAGAAGTTTAAATCAATTATGATTAAATAATGATATAAGAAGATCATTTTTTATTAATGTATATTTATTTAAAAATTTTATGATAATGACTTCATCATTGTATTTTTTTCTATATTGATCACATGTTGATTGTTGGTCTTAATAATTTTAGAAATGAAAAGTTAAAAAGGAGATTAATAAGTCTTTTGTAATGAAGGACTTAGGACCTATAAGATAAATTCTCGATATACAAATTATTTGTGATAGAGAGACAAAGAAATTATGGTTGTCTAAAGAAAGATATATGGAGAAATTACTTTAGTAGTTTTGCATGGATAAAGCTAAAAGGGTAAGTATACCTCTCGCCACTCACCTTAAAGTTAACACTAAACAAGCTCAATCTAGTGAGAAAGAGAAAAAAGATATGAAAAGTAATCCTGATACATTTGGAGTAGAAAATTTGATGTATGCAATGATTTACACAAAGCTTGATATTGTTCATATAGTTAGTATAGTTACTCATTTTCCCTTTAGGTCAAGTAAAAAGCATTGAAATGTTGTAAAAGTGGATTATGAGATATTTTCCAGGCATTTCCAATTTGAAACAATATATTTGAGTATGAAATTCTATTCTTTGTAGGTACACCGGTTCATATATGTTAGGTGATATTGATGCCTACATCAAAATATGGGTTACCTTTACAGAAGGAGCTATGACTTAGTAATCTAGGTTGCAAAAGTACATTGTATTATTTAGTATCGAGTTTGAATTTATAGTTATAACTGAAGCTTATAAAGAGCTACTTTGAATGAATAAGTCTCTTTAAGAACTTGATTTTACTTAAAAGAGTACATACAGACAATAATAGTTTAGATATGATAATAAAGTAACTACTAAGAGGAAAGTTTAAAGCTTACTATTTGATTGTTGATTTGGTAAAGATCTATGCTTGAGCTAAAAGGGGAGTTTGTGATGGGTCCTATCTCACGTGAAGCTCACATTTAATCAAAGAAACTAACTACACGGTCTACGTTCCATGACTAGCCGTGTTCGGTTTTAATAAAATATTATTATTATCATATAATAATAAATATTATTTTATTATTATTTTAAATTTTATTATAACATATATACATGGCCGATGGCCATGGATGACCATATGCCATTGGCTATATAAATTTTTCCTTAATTAAAAGAAAACTTATTAAAGAAGAGTTTGGTTGGAGTGAGTGTTTTATAACCTTCTCTCTTGTTTTTTATCGTGAGTTTTAAAGTGGTTGGGTGTGACCATCTTCCTCCCTTTTTCTTTTGTGTTTTATTGTGACAATATTCAGTATTTTTAGAGGTGATTACCGTTGTCTTCTCTCTTTGATATGGTTTAAAGAAGCAGTTAACATCAATAATATAGGGGAGGAACTGAAAAACTGTTACAACATTAAAAAGAAGTCTTCACGGTATATTTGGATTTTGACTTCTTCAGATTTATTGTGATTATTCTCTTCATATTTGTGATTGTTTGCTGTTATGTTCTCCGTTGAATGTGTGAGAGGAACTTTTACAAAAGTAATCAAAATCATGACAAAGAAGAGAAACCTTTATAGTACGGAATCTTCACTATTACAATCTTAACTATTACAGTATATAAAAGAAGCCTTCATAATATATCTAGGTTTTGATATATATATATATATATATATTGTTGACTTCTACTTTTGTGAGTTCTTAAATTATTAGAAAATTTATTTTGGTATATTCATTAATTTTTTAACAATTTTTTTTTGTTGAATACGTCTTGTAATTTTTACTCTTGTATGGAGAAGAATTTTCAAGTCAAAAACAATGTATTATCCTCTATTATTTATTTCATATATTTATATTTACTCATCTAATTTCATTTAAATGGAAAAGGTTGATTTTATCGACAATGTTGTTACTTCCACGATGCTGAACATGCCCTTTCCCACCAATCCATCCACGTGGCCTCATTGTGGTTGCAAAATGATTGTTTTGGTGACACCATAATTGCAAGTTTTGCACACGCCTGGCTTTCAGTCATAAAGCAAGTGTAACAGTGAAAATAAAACAATTATCTAAAGATAGAGGATGAAAATAATAATAATAATAATAACAATAACGGACCTGAAAGAAGAGCAGACAGCTTTAGTCCAATTACAACCACAAAGACACAAATGAGATCTGAGCTGCAACCCATTAACGTTCAATATTGAATTTGGAAGAGAAAAGCCAATTTAGTAATAATTAATACTGACATTATTTGATATTTAAAATGCAAAGGGTAAGCTTTCATGGGAACATAATATGTCGACATGATATGCTCACAGGTTGACTGGTGCATTGCCTCCTAATTCTTTATTACAGTGCTTTACAAAGAATTATTTATATGGCAAGCCAGAGAGAGCTAGTAACGCCCTTCGCGACAGTCTTTAGGGAATGCAAGCTCAAGTTTTCCATTATAATCCGATAGACTGAATGAGATGTCAACAAGCAGTTGGATGTTATCTGCACCTTCAACTTCAGTGCCTATTGGTGAAAAGTTTTTGTCCAACCAGTTCCACCCTGAAACAGAGTTTTGACATAATAGCCTTTAACTAGTGATAATGAGAGTAAAAAGTTAATCGCACCATAACCAAAACTTGTGTAGTGGTCATGACACGTTACCACAAAGTGCTTCATGACTGGGATTATTTGGATTTATCCCTTTTTGGCTTGGCTCTTGCCCACTTTCCGTCAGTTGCAATACCTTTGCGTTTTATGGTGGATTTCAGCATACTATTAGTGTAATCTTAGCAGAAATTAATTTCTGAAGGCAAATATATATATATATATATATTTTTATATATTATTGTTGACGGTCGTTTGCGGTTCTCCTCATCCAGAAGAAATATTTTTGGTTAAACTCGTAATGAAGCTATACAATACATCTTATCGTATATCCACGTGCCATACCCTGAATGGCCATTACTAAAATGGAGAAAAAACCTCACTTTCTCTAGCCAATCGTCCTTATAAATAGTTACCTTGTAGCGTTGGAGGAATCACATGACAAATTGTATCTGCAACTATTGCTCAGTAATTTAACATTGTTAGTGTCTCCATGGGTTGCCAAAAGGAGCTGCTGATAGAGAAGGTGTCTGATATCTATGAAAAGATTGCAAGCTTAGAAAACCTAAGCCCCTCTAAACATGTAAACTCTCTCTTCACCCAGCTTGTACTCGCATGTATACCGCAATGTGACCTTGACGTTGACAAATTGAGTCCAAGAGTTGAAGAAATCAGGTCCAAGCTAATTTTGCTCTGTGGGAAAGCTGAGGGTCTCTTAGAAAGTCATTTCTCTACCCTAATTGGATCCTATGAGAACTCTCTTGACCACATCAGGCTCTTCCCTTACTATTCCAATTACTTCAAACTTAGCCAATTAGAATATTCCATGCTTTATGGCATTTGTGTTCAGGTTCCTAAACGTATAGCCTTTGTTGGTTCTGGTCCTCTTCCTCTCACATCAATAATTTTAGCTAGAAATCACCTGAGGACCACCAACTTTCACAATTATGATATTGACCCATCCGCAAATTCAAAAGCCCTCAAGCTAGTTTCATCTGATCCTGACTTATCCAAGAGAATGATTTTCCACACTGCAGATATTATGCAGGTTTCAGCGAGCTTGAAAGAATATGAAGTCGTTTTCCTGGCAGCTCTCGTAGGCATGAACAAGGAAGAGAAACTCCAGATCATTGACCACTTGGCCGAGCACATGGCTACTGGAGCTCTTCTGTTGCTAAGGAGTGCACATGATGCTCGAGCTTTTCTATATCCAGTGATTGATGTTAATGACCTTCGTGGTTTTGAAGTTCTTTCAATCTTTCATCCTACTGATGAGATCATTAACTCGGTCATTATTGCACGTAAAACACGAAGTCCAATCCATTTGCCCGATCAAGGGCTGGGTTCCACCTTAAGTTCGTGCAAATGTTCTGACGTTGAAGGCTTCATGTCACTAAACCATGGAAACAGACTTGAAGAACTAACCATTGAGGAGCAAGGATCCTGAA
>JAOXYD010000135.1:12879736-12890091 GCA_028565735.1 Pinacopodium congolense
ACTAATGTTTAAGTTTTGATGAATTTGTAAGATATGGTAATGTTTAAAGTGCCAGAATATAATTGTGGAGTTAAGGTAGAAGAGCTCAAGCATTGGATGATCAAGAATAGATAAGGACTTAAGATAAAGTGATGATCAAAAGTGAAGATAAAGAGAATGAAGATCAAGTTTAGACAGGTTTAGGAAAATGGCTTAAAATGTAAGTGTCCTAAACTTGATTATTAATCAATGCTTGAAAAGGACTCTCACATTTTCATGATACTTATGCATATGGGTATATAAGAGTTGAATTGTAGTTTTAGTGATCAATTGAATTTGATTATGGCTTTGGCATATTAGGAATTGAATTAGAATAGCATATAGGTTAAATTTTGCATAATCAAGTAATAATGTGATTAATTGTTTTAGTGTATGCTTTTTTATGTTTTTAAGATAATTGAATTAGTACTTGAAGTTGTTTAAGTATATTTGAATTGGTTTGTGTCATAATTGTTATGTGAATTTTAGTTTATGGATAGTTTTTAAGTGTTTGAAAAGTTTTAAAGCTGTTTAAGAATGAAAAGTTTCATAATCAAGGTAATTCTTATATTTGGAATGAATTGAATGTTTTTATAAGTTGAAAAAGCCTTGAATTATGTTTTTAAAAAAATTTTGAAGTATTAATTAATGCTAGGAATTTATTGGAAAGGTTTGGATTTAATTTGGAGCATTTTTTATGTGTTTTTGGAATATATTCGACGGGTTCAGAGGCTATACGGTGAGCTCCTAAGACCCCCCGTATTGGTTATGTTTCTAGAGACCTATGTGGCAGGCTACATTGCACTACATACCTCTTAGAGATTACCGTATAGGTCCCTATCACATGTAACAGCTAGTTTCTTTTCCTTTTTCCAATAGTTTTTTAATCCCAAATGACTATTTCTTATTTCTAACATCTCTAACTCTTTCCTAACATTATAAATGTCATTCCAAAATTGTTTTAACAAGTTTAGATACTCTAAAAATAACATTATAAGATCAAAATTCTTTAGCTTTCAAACTCTCTATATTTCTACACTGTTTTTGTCTCTCTTTAATTTTCATGTTTTAAATCCATTTCTGGGCATGCAAAATTATTATTCTTAGTTTGATTAAGTACTCAAGAGTTTGATTGAACAATTTATTGAATTTTAGAAAGCTTATTTTGTTTTTTAAAGCTGAAGCTCCTATTAACACCAAAAATGTCTCTATTTTGAGTCAGCCTTCGTTCATCTCGTTTTTCACTGATGAAAAACATCTTGCTGCAGCAAATTTGTTGTTTTCTATTTGCTTAAAGTCTTAGGAGTGTGCTAGAGTTTTTATTTCGATTTTTGAGTTTTTAAATGGTTTTTTTAATATCAATTTTGCAAGTTTCTCCAGAACTATCTAAGTTTGATAGTTCTTACTTTAGTCTTGATTCAATTCATCTGATTAATGTGTTAAAATTGTTTTTATTGTTGCAATTTGTTGTTAACTAATAGATAAATGTTTCAATAGGTTTTTTGTGTTGATTGCATTTCAATTGAGTGGTTAAATTCGTTTATATATAGGCTAGAACAAATAGATTGCATATTTTAACAAATTATATGCTCTTATTTTTAGTCTGATTTTTATATGAAATAATCACGTTTTTTATTAATCATCTTTCAAGGTGTTAAGAGGCTTGTTATAATTTTATATTGCCTCTAGAATTTTCAAATTTGGTTTTATTGCCTAAGCTTAGAGAAACACAATTAAAGGTGTATTTGGTTACTTGAATTTAAGGAATTACTTGGTGTTAATTATTGATTGGATTATATCCTAATTTTTACCTTTAAAATAAATTAGATAGATTGCTCTTCACTTAGGATAAAGAAGATTCAAATTGAGTTATTTATTACTTTTGAATTGTATTGTTTTATGCTTTGTATGTACGTTAACATAGCATAAGACATAAGCATTGCATTGGTTACATTTGAGCCTCTTTCTTAAATTGATTTTGATCAAGGTTTGAGAAGCTATATAAGCTTGTATTGAAGCTAAAGGGAGCTTGTTTTAGGAGTTGTCTTTGTAGGATAAAATTTGTTCAAATTGATTGGATTATAAAGGGTTACTCTTCACCCATTGGAAAGGAATATTGATAGGTTCCTCTTGACATTAGAACAAGATTGTGTATAGGTTCCTCTTGACTTTATATCAAGATTGTGATAGGTTCCTCTTAACTTTAGAACAAGATTTTATTGGGCTACTCTTCACCTTAAACTAATATTATAAAGGTTTCTCTTGGCCTTAGAATCAAGATTGTTGTAAAGGTTCTTCTTGGCCTTAAAAATAAGATTATTATAAGGGTTACTCTTCACCCATTTAAAGTAAGATTAGCTTGTTAGTAAATTTTCAACACATAGTTGGAGAGAGAACGTAGTCTATCTTTGGAGTAAGCGAACTTCTATAAATCTTAGTGTCTATCTCTTTCCTTATCTCTTTATATTTGTGCATTAGTGTTTACTTTATTATTAGTTGAATTTGTTTATTATTGACATAAAGTTTGGCATATCATTTAAGGTGAATTTTGACAAGAAAACTCATTTAGTTAAAATTGGCCTAAAGTGTTTAAATTGTTTTAATTTGCAAAGAAAAATTTTAAACACCCAATTCACCCCTCTTAAGTTTCATAGGACTTACAAGGTGATTTCCAAACCCTTTAACAGTGATTCAGTACACCACAGTTGAGGGTTAATGAACCATCATTATAGGCACTGTCAGTTAAAAAAATAAGGACAAAGAGGGATTTCCCCAAACTAGGTTTTATCCTAATCGAAAAGGGTATATAAGGGTTCAAAAGAGGCAAAGACATCATCTAGTAGCAAAAATTACATTCCTTTGAGCTTCATCTTGTTTTCCTAAAACTTCTTCATGCTTTAAGGTTCTAGGTTGTGTTTTGCTACTGTTTTGATTTCAATCAATTTAATTCAATATTTTAGGTAGCGTTGAGCTTTATTTATAGTTGTTTAGTGATATATTAGTTGTATTTTCGTATTTCCGTGTTCCAATATAGTTAGATTAAATGTTTGATGATTTTGGGTGTTGAATTTCTTGATAATGTATGGATTTTTTTTGTTATAATTCAATAGATAGTCTTCTTCTCAATGTTCAAGTATAACTTCAAGCTATTTAATTTCTGTTTTTATTAATTACTAGATGTGTGGTGAATTAACTTATCGTTTTACTTTGATTTGTAGTGTTTTTGGTTGGGTTATGCTTTATAGTTGAACTTTATGCATTCATTTAGGTTCAAGATTGTTTAATAATAGTTTTTATTCTATTCTTGAGTGTTGAATTTTCTATTTTAGTGTGTTTAGTTTGGACTTTGTGTATTAGGTTAAATTAAGTTAAATGTTAGTGTGAAAACCTTTAGCTTCCATTAGATTTATTGTTTAATCTTAATTTATACTACTTACTTTAAATTACTACTTACTTTATATTTTTTAGCATGTTTATATTGAATTTATTTTCTATTTTTTAGGGTTAATATGTGTGGCTAATTTGTTAAGGGTTTGAAGGTATTAAAAGTATATTAGGTGCTATTTGTGAAAATATAATTGGGCTTTTTTTTAATTTGATGTTTCTAGACTTAGGTTGGGTTGGAACTTTAGTTTAATGTCAAAGATTAGAGATTATTTTTTAGGCTTGATCACCCTTTTCATAATTCTTAATTCAAACTCTAGGATTGAGCTCTTGATACGTAATAGTCATTAGTAATTTCCATAAGTAGCAATAGAGTAGTTGATTTTGTAAACAAATTTAACCAATTAGTCTAAGGTTACAATCCTTTATATTACACTTTCTAAACTCGTATGATAGTGGCATAAGTTAACCGTCCCTTATTTCCTAATGCTTTTGCACTATTAATCTTAGAGAGCTTATTCTAAGTTATAGTGGAGTTAGGGATATTTCTAGGCCTTATTAGATTTACTTATTTTGGAGGGACTTACAATTCAAGAGCTTGTTTAGATCCATTGGCTAATATCTTAATTAGAACATCCTCTGTTTAGATTTGATGATCGATGATTATTTTGGAATCCCGAAGATACCTTCTATCAAGTTCTTTGATATTGTTATTAATTTTATAAGATTTTGCATTATGTTTATTTCTTTGGTTACAATAGTTGCATCTTAGTTTATTTCATTTTCATTGCATCAAAGGTTTTTGTTTTTAATTTTTATACAACATTTGAAATAGCAATTGCATTTTATCTCCTTGTAGTTCGACCTTAACTTATCATACTACAGAATGAAGTTAAGTTAGATTTATTATTTGCTAGTTTGTGACGAGCTACCATAGGGGTTGCTAAGAAAGTGGGGTTGCATGGGATAATAAATAGACAAATGACTAACCTTTTAAGATTTTTTAAATTGAATAAAGAATTTTTAAAAATTTTCAATTAATTGATCAACCTTTAAACAATTACTTAAGATAAAAAATTAAACGTTTTTAAGTTCATACTGACATGACAAAATGATGTCATGTCAGTGTCTACGTGCATACCTATTTATCTTTAAAGTTTTTCAATTTAGTAACTAACCTTCTAAAATTTTTTCATATCAGTTCAAAATTATTTTTTTCCTTATAAAAATAACAAATGATTAATACACCAATATTTTATTAAGTATTGTATAACGACTTGTAACTTTTGTTAACAAATATATAACTTATTTATGTAAAAGATTGAGAACTACTTTATTGAAATAGGATAATTTTTAATTATAATTTTTATTATAAATAATTTTATAATTCTATTGTAAAAATATATTTTCAATAAAACATTTTTCAATTATTCAAATATATTTTAAAATTGAAAATATATTCAAAAATATTACAATTGAAATCATTTCAATTTCAAGATTATTTAAAATATGTTTTAAAATATATTTTCAATAGAATAATTTTCAATTATTCAAATATATACAATTCAACAATTATTTATAAATGAAAATATAATTTAAATTGAAAATTATTCAAAAAAATTTACAATTTTCAAATTTAAAATTATTTAAATTATATTTTAATACAATAATTTTCAATTTTTAAAATATATATAATTCAACAATTATTTATAAAATAAAATATAATTTAAATTGAAAAATATTTTATAATATTTTATAATTAAAAATATGATTGAAATTATTCTATTTCAATAAAATAGTTTTCAATTTTTTGAAAGAATAAGCTATATATTTGTTAACTAAACTTGAAAGTCATTATACAACACTTTCTAATAAAATATTGGTATATTAATCACTTCATAGTTTTATAAGAAAATACCAATTTTGATCTAATTTGAACAAATTTTAGAAGATTGATCACTAAATTAAAAAATTTTAAAAGGTTAAAAGGTTGCTCACTGAATTAAAATTTTTTTAAAAGATTTTTTATTGAATTAAAAAATTTAAAAGTAGAGAGATGTATACGTGAACTCTAACTTTACACTTTTGTCATGTAAATAGTCATGTTGCAAATAGACATAAACTTAAAGACGTTAAAGTTTTTATCTTAATTGATCACCTTTAAAAAAATTGATCACTTAATTGAAAAAAAATTAAAGATTTATCACTCAATTGAAAAAATCTGAAAAAGTTAATTATTTATTTATTATCCCTAGTTTTATCAAATAAATAATAAATATTTTTTTATGAAGAGAGCGAAAAATAAATAAATTCTAAGAAAAAATTTTTCATTTAGCTATTTTAATTTATTTTTGTTAACTATTTTTCTCATTTTATTAAATAAAGTTTAAATAGTTTTTAAGATGGATAAATAATTTTATATTTTATAAATAAAATAAAAATTATCAATTTTGAATTAAATATTTTTCTTTAAATATTTTTGACATTATATAAGTTAATGAATTGTATTCAAAAAAAATTTAGAATTCTAAAACAAAATTTCTTTTTAAATAAAATAATACTAGTAATACGAGTAAAAATATGGTTTATATTTCTTTACATAATGTTGAAGGTTTTGTAATTTTTAAGGATAATAAGACACAATTTTAAAATATAATTTTTATTATTTTATTTTATTTTATAATTTTTAAATTAAATTAAACTAAATTTAAATTATGATTTATTAATTTTAAAATAATAAATATTAGTGATTTACTTTTATTTCAATGACATTATTTATTATTATAATTTATATTGTTTTTTATTTTATGTCAGTTCTATTCCAATGCATAGTGTGATCAATCAATGTGACATTAATTAAATAATTTGTTTAATTAATCGATCAATAACTGAATTTTTTTTCTAACTAATTTTTGTCTCACAACGATATTATTATATCTAAGGACTATTTCATGTTGTTAATAATATTTTGATCCTATCAAAACTTATACATATAGTTCTATGATTGTTGTAAGCATCCCCATTCATTAAAAGTTTTTTAAACACATTTTTAGAATGCTTTCAAACATTTATATTAGGTGTTAGAATATTGTTGTAAACAAATAAAATCATTTCAATTTTAAATTTCTTTTATGAGACTATTCATCATTCAAAGCAGATTATAAAGGTTGTTACTGTTAAATTCACTACTCTCTTGTTTCAAGCAAATCAACAAAGATCGAGTTAGAGACCACAAGATAAACCAGAAGACTATTATACAGAACTAAACATGTTAACTGGGAATCTCTCAAGATAAACCAGAAGACTATTAGTACAGAACTAAACATGTTAACTGCACCCAAATGGGAATCTCTCAAAACACTTTTATAAACATAGACAATAACTAATTACCGTGCAGAAGCAAAGTACTCCTGAAATTTGGAAATTGGGGCATCACACACCCAACCAGAAAACTATGAACTTCAATATGGAAGGGGAGTGAGGTGTTCCAGTAATGAGCAAAAATGAGGCCAAATTTTACTTGAAATGGCCATTGCTAAAAGTAGTAAGTTACGTACAAACCGTAATTTACAGTCTCCTATAATTATATGCTACGCTACTGCAACTCCCTTAGAACATTTGGCTGGAGCTCAGAACATTTGGCTCCGACTGGCTCGCCAAAAACCTTCCTCTATTATAACCACACGCACCAACCAAATAAACCAGTAAAGGAAAAGATGAACCTATAAAGGGCAATTATCATGCCCCTTGTCTACCACTCCCTTCCACTGCTAAAAGGAGTAGAAAGAGATGTGAATTATACTTAAATTTATCAAAAAGGAAGAAAATAACAGATAGGAAAACAAAACGACAGAAAAGAGAATTTAATGCCGAAGGTTCTTGTATAAACAACCATTAAATGGCTCAAAGTCAGAACGGAGCGTTAATACCCACGTCACAGAGCACTTCCTCCTGACCTGGGGTGCTATACGGGAGTCTCCTACCATCAACATCAATCAATGAACTACTCAATCCACCACCCTCTCTCGGCTCCCTTTTCTTTTTGGAGCGAGTTGGTTCCTTCACCAGTATAGAACTGAATGGCCCCATTTTACGAGTCCAATAAACAACGAACTTAACGCCAGCTTTCAGTACATTAATCCGTCTAACAACTTTTTTAAGACCCATTTACAGTCATCTTTGATGGGGGTTTTGGTGGTAGTAAAGGACAATCATCTCCACCTGTCTGCCTGTTTTCTAAGGTGTGCAAACAATCGGAGCAGCTTCTAGATGCGGTCTGTCTGTTTTCTAAGGTGTGCAAACAATCGGAGCAACTTCTATATGCAGCAGTTTCCTTATCCCTATGATTTCCCTCACTTAAACTACTATTATTATCAGAATAGTAAGTAGAAATGGTAGGGTCTTTCTCTTGATGATTTTCTTCAACTAATTCTTTGTTTCTGTCCATACCACAGGACGCTATTTGTATGACACTCGCACTTTTCTTACTAGGTAAGACTGCCTGGCTCAGCGTTGAACATAGAGCAGAAAAAACACCCTCCCTTGACTTGCAGTTCCTCCCTAATCGCTGCCTTTTTGCTAACTCAGGCTCATCTTTCAGAGGCAATTTGTGCTTCAATCTATGCAACTCCATAGTTTCATCTTCTTCTGACGTTTCTTGTTCTTTTTTAGGTGGTGGCCTGTAGTCTTCATCATCTTCATCATCATCATAATCAACCAGTCCAGATCTTGGACTGCAAGGTAAAACGTGTAACAGCTTGTACAGAAATTTGAACAAAATGCAGGTCTCACATAGAGGGGGTAATATGTCATACCTTGTAGCAACACTGTTGGATAAAACAGATTGAACATTTACTTTAGGAGATTGTGATGCAGATGTTGTATCTTCTGCATCACTGAGTATGTTTTCAAACTCAGCAACTTAAAAGAATGATATATCAGCAAATTGTTCAAACTACGGTATTTGCAACAACTTACCTGTCTTCGTTGAAGTAGTCTTCCTCTTCTTTTTCCAGTGCACACTCATCAATCCTTCTTCTTGGATCTGACATAGTCCCAGCAATCCTTGCTCCAGAATTATCCAGGTACTGTAATTACTGCACTACTTAGAACAAGCATACAATAATCCCACTTGAAAATCAGGAAGGACAATCAAATAGAGGATACCTGCTCATATTTTATTTTTAAAGCCTTAATGGAAGCCAGATGGTCAAATTTAACCAACTCATTCCAAAATGAATAAACTATGTACTTAAGCAATGACTTGAGATTTGCCTACAAAAAACAAAAATGTCAGGAAACAAACTTATGCAGCATTGCGGCAGAAGGGAGGCATTTGATACCATACCACTGTGCGGATATACTCAAAAAGCTCCAAGACTGCAGAATTTAGCAGATTATACCGGTTGCCATTGCTAACAAAAGCATCTACAATTGGCTTGAGGAGATTGTTCTTCACAAAATGATTTATCAAATGCTCATCATCCTGATACATGAGAACCAAATATTGCAATAACACATAATGTTGATTAAATAAGAAACTTTTCAAGGAATATGCCCACCAAGGGATATGCATAGCCATAACATGTCAAGGAATATGCCCACCAAGAGATATGCAGTAAATATTACACCTAGACATACTCATGTTAAAATGATTATGCAACATAACCAACCTATAGGAGAGAGATTTGATTAGATCCATATAAAGCTGGCTCTTGCAACTTGTAGAATCATTAGACAACAATTTTCTCTTAAGAAACAGAGCTGCTTATGGATTGCACCCTACGAAATTTAGTATCATAATCAATACCTTCCCCCCAACTAATATTAAGTGCGTTTCAATGAACTACTTCCAATTAAGTTAGGCACTTATTCATGGAGTAATTCCCTGCTCTCCAGACAAGAAATAAAGAAACTCCTATGGAGGTTCCAAGATAAATATAGCATGTCAGGCTGATAACCACATAAGGATATGACAGGTCATATTGGTGTCACACCACATTTGTGACCCAACTCATAGGAATAAGGGGCAAATACATAAATGAGATGAAAAGAAAATTTTTCCCAAATAAAAAGGTAAACTAAGAAATAACGAAAAGTAGCTTACATGCTGGAGCAAAATCGTGCGAACAAATCTGACAGCAGCAACTACAATGTATTTTTCTTTTCGTTTTGTGAGTAACAAAATTTTTTCTATAGCACTATTCAGGAGAAAATTACACCTGCATACAGAAGAACAAAGGAATCCATATTTCATCTCTTCTTATTAGTCAATTAAGCCTGTAGGATAGGAAAGCAAATACTAGACACTCACTTTATTCTATAAGGATGGTGCAGAACACAGAAACATAGCAATTCACATATGTTTGAGAGTATTTCCGGCTTCACACAATTTTGATTTCCAATATTTCCAGCAAACACTGAAGATCTATCATTGGATCGGGAAATATTTGCAGTAGGACATGATGCTTCAATAACATCAATCAACTGGTCCAAGTGCCTTTCATAGAAAATCTCTATTATATTATCTCTCTGCATAAAAGATGAGAGATGTCAAATTCAATCAACTGCTGTTGAATTGAAGGCATAACAATGGAAACACATTCTCCACAAAAATGCCAATAGTAATCCTTCCCAATAAGATAAATAACCATGTCACAGAAGTACGCTCGGCAAGTTCCATTTCCATGCGAGGGACTCTAGATAGTTCATTGAAACTTGGAGAGTAAAGTTACAGCAATGCAGCAACCCTCATCTTTGTTTGAAGTCTTCTTTAGGGCTAAAGCCTTAATCTACCCATTAAACATCCTAGAACAGATAACAGGAAACTCCAGACTACCTAACACATGTCAATTAGTCATTGAGTATACACAACTATTAAAGCAGAACCAATATTTCAATCCAATATTTACTATAGCATTCACTTTGAAGGTGATAAGCACTCACTCATTATG
>JAOXYD010000135.1:12890475-12911443 GCA_028565735.1 Pinacopodium congolense
TTAAAGCAGAACCAATATTTCAATCCAATATTTACTATAGCATTCACTTTGAAGGTGATAAGCACTCACTCATTATGAACTGGAAACAGGAAAAAGGTAATAAACATTAACGCCCAAACAGCTAGAACAGCAGAAACTACTAGCATAGACATTGTACTAACAATAAAAAGCAAACCAACAAATAATATAAAATGTTCATATTGAAACTTCATCCGAATTCTACAAACTTAATTGACAAACATAATGGCTGCATAATGTAATGAACTAGAGAGGCATGCACCTGTGGATTTTCAGTCTCCAATAAACAACGAAGTATCTCAAGAAACTGGCAGTGCATGTCATCTCCAAAGTCTGTTAGCATCCCTTTAAGCTGAAGATGAGATATCATTCAGAGTTTACACAACCACAGAAAAGAAACTACAATAACAGCAGTATGGCACTAGCTTGAACTAAAACTAAACAGAAATTACATGCAAATAACAGCACTCAAACATGCATTTTGCTCCAGCCCATATACCTATCAAGAAAACAGTTAATATGACTACCCTAAAATTTCATAGTCACAGAAGTCCCTTGGATTCCTTTCATCAATTTTTGTCTGCCTAGCAACTGATATAGAAAGCTAAGAATAAGTAGCAACAGTGGCCAATGCAGAAGTAGCAATCTAACAGAATAACATCACCTAACTAACCACTTAACCAAAGTAACTTAACTGTGTACAGCCTCAAAATATTAAGCAAATATTCTTGAAAACTCATCCACTTTCACTGAATGCTTTTTAAGCAAAGAAATTATGCTAAATGAGAAGAAAAAGATCTAAAAACTAAAAGAATTGAGAGTTGATAAACACAAGGCCACAATCAACTTTAAGGAATGGTCAATAACATCTTACCATACATAATTTTAGTACAAAATCAAATCAATACTTCAACAGAGTGTAGCACTTGGCAGTAGTTTAATTTTAATCTTATGGCCTTTATAGCTAACATCAAAAGAAAATAGGTTATAAAACCAATTTCCTTCAAGGAAACTCCCACTATTCCATGACCATATTTGAGCTGCTTCATATCAATTTTGAAGGTGTAACAACAACAATGTCTTATCACAGGCCACTAACAAAATCCATTTCTTATATTGATATTAGGTTTTCATAGAATTATTATATCTGCAAAAGATGCATAGAGCAACCAATAAATTTATTCAGCACACATACCAACAATCCTACAAGTGGGATGCCTTCCTGCCGAACAAGATAAGAACGTAGAAGCTTTGGATCCCGGTTCATGAAAAGAATAAGGATATCTGTCCTGCACCAAAAATACAAAATAATGTCAGGTTAAACAACAAGGGACAAATATTCAAAAGGTAAACAAAAGAACCAAACCAGTATAATGATCATTAAAAACAAATTCAAAAGAGTCCCTACTACCCAGTCAATACAAGCTTTTTATCTTCATTCTGCAGAGCTTCAGCAATGATTTCTAAAATACCTTCACTAATAAGATCCCTACAAGAAAATATGAACTTTTAGCTCTTAAAATGCAGTAAATTATCAATAACTTAACATAGAAACAAAATAATAAAGAGCTACCATACACAGATGCAAGAAAGAAAGTTGCAATGATAATTCTAGAATAGGTGGTTTCATGTACCTAAATAAACGGAGCCACTGAGGCAGCTGCAAACTCTTACTTAAGCTGCAAAACTCATGCAAGAAAAATACCTAAATCATAGGAATTGGGAGAGTCAAACACCAGAAAAGACAAGGAAAATTAACTGAAAATACCATGATGGCATATGCTAATAAGAGAATTACCCACAAGAAAACAACTGATACATTGAACTTTAACATAATGAACTATTATCATATCATCCTAGTTAATTGTGATTACTTCAACCCGTTAACCTATTAGCTCACCATTTATCTGTACTTCAAGAGGAAGGTGGAACTCAAGCTTTTCACCATGACATATAAATAACACATGCTAAGGTGTTAAAGATGTAAGAAGAAATCAAAATCTAATAATTCTGGGGAGTCAAATTTGCAAATTTGCAATTTCTTCCACCTTTAGTGATTATATAGAAACATGAGTAAACTAAATGCTGCTCAGCACTCACTAAGTTTAACAAATCATCAGGTAAGACCCACCTTTTAAAGTATGCTAAACTTAAATCATTAGAGATAATATTTAAACTGAAAATGGAAATTAAGAAGCAAATTCAAAGATTTCATCAAGAAATGGTTGTCCAGAATGTTTTAAAAATAAAAGGTGAATTACGAGACCTATCCCATTTAACTATAATTCAAAGAAAATATGATTGAAAACATGGATTAAAGTTCAAATCAAGAAGGAAGTTTCAACAGATCAATAGACAAGTTCAAAAAACATATAACAGTTTTGGAAATATGCAATCACAAGTTATTCTACCAGTGTCAGACAGTCAAAAGTGTAGAAATACTAATTAACAGTTCTCCAATGACCATGTTCCGTAGAGAACTTATGTAATTAATTGATGGTCTTGCTATCCCTTTTACTGTTTGGATCTCAGGTCAAACTAGCTAATTCAATATTTGCATTTAGTTCTGCCCAAGTGTAAAAACCTCAATTCTGTCCCCTTTTTCAGGGACCTCCACTGTGGTCCATCTTAATATATTTACCCTAAACAAGAAAAGTAAACAGTGCAGAAGTTAAGTGCATGAACTAACAAAAGGTACAAAAACAATTAACAAATAGAAATAGCCCAACTTCAACATTGCAATTTATGAGGATGCTAATAAATAGGAAGAAATGCTGTATTTAGATGCCAAGGTTACCAAATTTTTCTTTGATTTAACCGACGTAGAAGGTGATCTCAATCTAGCAAATAATTCCTGAATAAAGGTACTATCATCCTTCAACAGAGACACAACCTACATGAAAAAAGATGAGAGAAAATTTTCACTTCTGAAACAGGACAGAAAAGGTTTTAAAACAACAGAAGGTTTGCAATGCTGCAGAGAGATCAAGTGTAAATTCTTACAATGGCATTGTTCGTATGAATAATGGAATTGAGGCTTGCAGCTGTGGCCTCATCCAGTACCCTAGCCAAAACAACATCCTGAAAGCAATGAAAGAAGGTAGGTCTCCCACATTCATAGGATGACAAAAGTACCCTAAAACAGCAATTGAGAAAGTATGCGAAAAGAACTTCCAGTATACAGAATACAACCTTTAGATAACCAACCCTGTATGTCTGATGTATTTTTGACAGCACAAGTGGATCTTTGATTGGTATGGCCTTACATCAAACAAGCAAGACAGAGTGCAGGTCAAGACAACAGATGAGTCCTTCATTACACAACTTCCAGCACCAAACCAACAATCCAGAGTAAGAATCCTCGAATGAGAAATTGCAGTTTACCTCCTTGAAAACAACATGTTTCTTCAGAAAACTACGATGATGATGGACATGAAGAACCTCTGGATCATCTGAAAGCATGACAAAAAAATTCTGGATCAGTAAAAATGAACTATTACTTAAAGGAAGCCATAAGCACCCAAGTACAAAACCATACAGATAACCTGTTATGGGCATGTGGTATAGTGGATAAATCGTTTGGTCCACTGACAGTGCAATGCAACATGTAATGTCTAAATAGTCCATATTAGCATGGTTGGATGTTGAATAAATGTAAAGAATAAAAATTCATGAGAAGATATTAGGTACCTTCTCTAATGAAAAGGGAGCCAATTAGACAACAGTTTAGTAGTCAAATACACACTGTAGAATCACTACAATCAAAGATATCAGAAGTGACTGCATATAGCAGCTCACCAAACCCACATTTCATATAGAAGCAGGAAAGCATCAACCAATATAAGAACACCGTCAATCAATTACTTAAGATAGACATCAGACACCATGAGCCAATTATCCACACTGCACACAAACTGACAATCAACGCACCAGAACTCTATACCTACATCTTAGCTTCAAATATGGGAAGGATGAAATTACATGGATGGCAAGTGGGAAAATACAATAGGCATGAGGAGTTATTTAAAATCTGTGTGAATGATGCAATTGTAACATTGCTCTTAGCCATCACCTAAAAGGTAATGCAAAGTAAAATCAACACAAAGGGAGCAAAATTTTATTTTATATACAAATGCCAACCAAAAGGAATATGATAACTTACACTCGAGAGCACCAATAATATCCATGATCAATTCATCGCCAAATGCTTTCTCAAAAATTTGGGGATTATTGAGCATTACTGAAAATAAAGAAAAAAAAATTCCATTACAAACAATCAACAATACATAAAAAATTGTATATAACAGAGAGCATGGTACTGACTAATCCCTCTGACTATTTTGAATATCATGTGCAGACCATCAATGTTTTCTACGCCCTCACAAATCCTAAACAAGTCCATTAGCTTCCCGATAAATTCTTGCTGCATTAACAAAATGAAGTTACTTGGAAAAATTCCAAATGAATCATTCCAATCAAGCGGAAAATAATCTTAAAAAATCTGCAAAATGTAAAACTCAAGGAAAAGATATAGAAGTATTAGATTCACATATGAAGAAATAATAAGTCACGCTACCTACCATCCTGAACCTTTTGTAAAGGATTAACCGCATGATTATAAGTTATTTTCTAAAGATTTAAATTTATAAGCAGCCACCCTTGACACAATTTTTACTTGCTTCATGTTCATAAGTATGCACTCAAGTACCAGAGAAAGCCAGATTTCATTTGCTATATAAGTTTTTATCATAAAACTCTGCCACAATATAAAACTATTAAAACTTCAATAAAAAACTGAAATAGAAAAGAAAGTATTCATACAAAATAAAAAAGACAAGGATTTACCAAGGAAGATGAGGATGGGGGCAAAAGATAGAAAAGGAAATAGAGAGATATCCATCTTTTAGATTGGTTAAAGTCAGTCACGTTATGTAGGAAAGCTAGCCCCATCTAGTCAACAAAAAAATAAAGATTTAAAGTTAAGAACCACATACATCATTCAATATAAGTTCAGTCAGTCTCATCTGATCTGCTATGCCACTCTCTGACAAGGTCTGCAACACAAACAATTCAGCTTTGTTAACTTAAAAACATGCATCAACAAAAAGGGGAATGCACAATAAATCAAGCATATAGAATTGATGGTAACTCAGACGATTTCTAAAGTTGACTTAAAAATGCGATGCATAAAAAAGGAAATGAAAAATAATTGGGGGCATGTGGACTTGAAGATAATTGAAATGGTTTCTAGTTGCCCAGAATGAGTGTGGGCACTATCATATGTAATAAGAGAGCAAGACCAGTTCCACAAAAATAAAAAGTCCACAACACTTGGCCTCCAAAGGGAAGATAATAGAGATCAGTTATTAAGGCCAACACATGTGAAGCCCAAGATATGGAAAGTGTATAAGCGTAAGAATAACAAGGGTAAAGAGGGGATATGAGAGTAGGAAGTGTGCTGAGCTGGAGTTAGTTACATAGGGAGAGAATAAGAGGGGTGAGGAATGGAGAGAGGGGGTAGTCTGGTGTAAAGTTTTTCTGTTATAACAGAAGGATATTCTCTCTGTTGAGGAGCTTAGGCTCTGGACACTCTTTATAAGAGTTGTGGGCTCTTTTTCTTTTCGATAATCAATCCTATTTCTACCTATATCTTCTGGGTAATCCATCAATTGGTCTGACCTGCCGGATTCGAACCAGCGAATCCGCAAGTATAAACTCCTATGAATCTGCAAGTATATACACCACAAAACCGACAAAGAAAGTAGCATTTAACCACACTTCTCCCAATAAATATTCAAAAAAAGTAAGACCTGTTATTTCTAATCTAAAATATTTCTTGTTCATTGAAGTCTTTTTGCCCATAAAGAAACGATTACCTAACACCCCCCCCCCATTTTTCATTCTAGTGGTATGATGTTGTGATACGTAAAAACTTCACTTAAAAAACTGCAAAAAGGAAAATATTGTAGAAACAACGAAAAGGAAACTCAGTGTAATTAACTCAACAGAATATCACATTCAAGGACAAAATTACAAATTTATCATGACATTTCATTTCAAACAAGCAATGTTCCAAATAAGGAATTCAACTGATTATGGCCAAAAAAATTTTCTCATGGATAGTCAGATTTGAAATTAAAATCTACATAATACCTAATACACCTTTCTAGGAAATAAAACATCTCAATAAGAGAAGTATGATGTAAAGATCCCAATCCACAAAAATAAAATGAAATCAAGCTTCAAGGTTACAAATGCAAAAACAAACTAGAAAGACCAAAATCCAGAACAGATACAAGAAATCATATTTCAGAGTTTAAGGCCCTCAAAAAGGAAAATGAACTAAGAGTATCAAATTCAAAACAATAAAATGGAGTCATGTTCCAGGGTTCCAAAACCGAATATATAATGGTTCAACTAAATGATCCATCAATTAATCCATGTGTGCAACACACCATGCGATGAAAATAGAACAAGTACAGAAGGAAATAAAAATTAAATTAAAAAAAAGCTAAACACCCATCAAGACCTTCGATATCAAAGGGAGTGTAGAAAGTTCTACTGCAGGCAGTTCCCTCAATTCACTACTGATACTGTGAAATGTCTCATCTGCAAAATTTAGAATGATTATCAATTCCTTTTCACATGTAATGCAAACAATGCTATAGCATATACACACACAAAGAACCCCACTAAAGTCGCTCTAAGTGTGTCCCTTAGTAATACATAATTCTTCAGGAAAGAACTTAAGGACATAATAAAGGTCCTTACTGTTCAGAGTACTAAACTGTAAGTTCCTTTGCACATTACATATATGATCCCTGAAGAAAAACAACAAATTTCATTAGCATCATATGACAGAGTAGATGAAAAGCTTACTGCTGCACCAAAAAATTAAGAGAGGGGGAATTCATAAGAGAACATTACCATATGTATGAGCAACCTGTGGTCTCTTGAAAGCTTAGTGCTAACTCAGTAGCATAGTCCGGATCTCTCCACGAGATAATTGTATCTGAAAAAGAAAAAGAAGCAAATCAGACACTAAAACAAAGTCATGCACGCCTTAAATCCCACCCAAATAAGGAATACATCATTAGATGAAATTTGGAGGCATATCGCTTATGATGGCTTAGCAAAAATAGATTATGGCACCTTCTTGCTTTCTGTACATGTCTTCCGGCATGATTCGATGTAAAAGCAATGTTTCATTATCTTCTTCACCAATTACAAATAAACCCAGCTCCTCAGATCTCTGCAAATCATCTTAATTTGAAAATGTAATAGGTCTACTAATTGAATAACTCATAGGTACAAAGAATCCCAAAAAATCATGCATTGGTAACAGAGGGAATGTCATCAATGCTTAGAACTGACCTCCAAATAGTCAACTGTAACATGGCCAGTCCCCTGATCATCCCATTTACCATCATCATTCAGTCGGTAAAACTTCACTCGCTGAAATTTGAGAAACGTCAAAAAAATTAGCAAAGGAAAAAAACAGCTTCACCAGTGCTTTCAGTTAACGCTAGAAAAATAGAAATCCAATAAAATTAGGAAAAAGGTTGCTCTGCCTAAGTTTAACATTTTACTGAGGAAAACTAGAAAGAAAAGACCAACAGTTATCCAATACAAAGCAGGATGAGCTACAAGACTAATAGGTGAAATACATTTTTAGAAAAAGAAGAAATCATAAAAACTGTAACTTACAACTTAAACCCAACTCAACTGAACTAATAAAGGACATAAATATCCATGTCTGCAGTCACGGGCCTGTTAAATGCTAAAACCCACCATCTATCCAATGTCAAGCTCAGGGTTCATGGATGCAAAGAACAAAACATTACAGCATAAAAACAATAAACTTGAACAACAAACTAAATGTGCTCATTCCATAGTAAAGGAGATTACATAGACAAAATTATGATGGGTATCTCAAAAATAGAATTTGAAAACAATCCTTTTCTTATTAGTTCTCTTTGCAGTGGCCTCTCACAAAACTTAACACATCATCTATAGAGCAGCAAATTTTAGTGAACCATTCTACTAAAATTTAACCATAAATGGATGACTTCTGGAGTAAATGTCTATTTCAGTTAATACAACTGGAAAAAAATTCCATAAATAAAAATATCATTCTCACAAGTCAAAAAGACATGGGGTTTCACAGTTAGATACTATAGTAATTATCCTAAACTAGTTCTAGCAATGATCCTAAACTATTTCTAACATTCACCCAATTGAGTATATCAGAATTATAAATTTCAATTTCCATCACCTTATAATGTTCATCTTGCACTCTCAGCAGCCAAATCTCAAATTGTCTAACTGCATACAAATTAAAAAACATACAGAACATAAAGAATGATGAATGAGAAAAATGAGCAAAGGCCACTCCTAGTTTACTACCCAAAACTAAACCTGTATAAGATCTAAAGGATGCACTAAGCCTCGAAAAAACCAGCATTTGCTCCATACACATTGAATAGATCATGTGTCTAAATTGGAAAGACATGATGGGGAGTGTAGCAGATGTTTAAGGTCAATAACAAAGAAGCCAGTTTAAACTTACAGCAGAGAAGAATCACTGAGAGAAAAATTATTTATAAGATCTATTCTATAATAAGAAATAATGAAAAACATAAACTATGTGTCGAACAATAATACTGATAATCTACAGCATATTAAGAATTGCCAGTCATTCCACTAACAATCCATGTCATTGATCTTGAAACCAATTCAAAGGAAGGTATAAAACCCAAATGCATAAAATCACCAATATAAAGTATTAGTTTATTATAGGTGCCATCAACTCTACATCACTATACTGCCATGTAATAGCAAAATTGCAAAAGTATCAATCACTTTACAAAAACATTTGGACAACAGTCATCTACATTCTCATTCCAACAAAATCATGATGAGAACTACACATACTCCTCATGCAGCTGGCAACAGGGACTATTATACCTCCAAACAAAAGCCAGCATGCACATCAATCCTATGCCATAAACAATTCATCTTATAGCAAACTTCTTCAACCCAATCGCCAATTGAATATTCTGATTTCAGCAAGCATTTTCCACTTCACCGCTGAAGCACCAACATCTAAATGTACAGAACAACAATTCTTTTGAAATTCATAGTCCAATCAGCTTCCTGGATATCCTAAACCTAGCCAAAACCTGGACATCAAGAAGAGTCTTATGCAAAGAGAAGAAAACTATCTCAGAACTTCTAAAAACACAGTGGCTTTATCAGAGTTAGACTTCATAAATAGCCTCGGGAATTAACAATACCACTTCTGGCATATCCCACTCAGGACCCACGAGTATAGCACATATACTCGACATTCTCCTCCATCACTAAGAAGGATTTAACAGTTTCCAAAGCACCGTGTTCAAGCCATACAGAAGCGGTATAAAATGATAGCGGTACTCACGGTTACCAATGGGAAATAACACCTAAGAACTACACCAAATAAACTAGCAGTAGAAATGATTGCCAATAATGCCAAAAACACAATTCCACACCAAATTCAAAGACATTGCCAAAGCAAACCAACCGTATGCAGGAAGCAAGCTCTCATTTTCATGTCGGAAACCTATAACACAACCGAGAAGAAGCTAGAAAGCCACAGAGAAGGACTAACCTGCATCGAATTGGAGTTAGCTTGCGATTTCTCTTGGGCGCCCATAGTCTCTCCTCGCTGTATGAATCAGATACCGAATCCAAAAGTACCTCACGACAGAATTGGCTATAAGGTCAAATTTAGGGTTTTTTGGAGGGGAGAGAGAAGAGGGAGGGCATATTAAAACCACGATTACGAGGATCAACAGAAAACCCTAACCGCGCTTTCTCACTCTCCCTCTCTCCCCTGCCTCTGTCTTGCTTCTTCTATTGTTTTTCCTTTTTATTCGTTTTAGTGGGAAAGAGAGAAGCAACAAATTGGACGAATTCGTTAATGCACCTTGCCTTCCACGCGCTTTTTTCCGACGATGCAATGTCGAAGGAGGGGCTATGGGGTTGTCCGCTTACACAGATTGCTAGTTCGGTGTTTACAAGCACGTGTAAATAACATTACCGTTAGATCATGCTCTGTGAAACGATTGAGTAATCTAACCCGCTCATTAAGACACGTGACTTTGTGGTAGCACTGAAAAGTTCACAGCCATTGCAATTTTGTTAATTAAATAATAATTTATGACAAATCAAACCAGAAAATTTATATAGGAATTAAGAAGTATAATCAGTTAACGATTAGAACAAAAAATTTTAATTAAATAACAATTATTTTTAATTTTATTTATAAAATGTACAAGGATTAATCACTAGAAAATCATGAACTTCATAAAAATTTTACTTATGAAGCAAACTTTACTTTTTTTGACTAAAAAATTAATTTAGTAATTATAACATTTATTAAGTATACATGATATTAAACTATATACTAACCCAAATTTAAAGTGTCACACAAACATAGGGACACATCAAATAATAAATTCATGTGATATAATAATTTCAACACATGCATTTAATTTAATCTAACATGAATTTGTTTCGTTAGAATGAATTAAAAAAATCATGTCATAAGTGATAATTTCTCAAAGTTAACTCATTTTTTATAAAAACAAAAAATATAGTGTTAAAAGTAAATTTTTTTATAAATTTTATATGTTTTTTCAACTATTAACATACGTAAATATTTTTTAAATGTATACATAATTAGATCTTTTAAGTCCTAAAGATTGCAATTTTTAATTGCAATGAATGTAAAAAAAAGTTATTGGAGTCAATGTACCTAATGATTTAAAAGGGAAAAAAGAGTCAATAATCTTGTCAAAGTTTGTATGCTTCTTAATATAACAAAAAGTTACTGTATGTATAAAGATAAAAAGGTAAAATTAAACCTTAATATTTATATATAAATTTAGGTTAGATTTTAATATTTTGAAGTATTTACAAAGGGCCTTAATGTTTAAAAAACATTCAAATTAAACCTTAAACTAACTGAGTCCTTAATGTTATTAAAACGGTCTAATTTTAATTTTTTTTAATGAAATCCACAAATATCAACGTAGTGATTAGAAGACTCAACTCTATCTTTATTAATTTAAGCTTGTTGCAATAATTGGAGAAAAAAGTTGCATTGCACATCCACTCACCTATTCTAATGGGGTTTAAGTTGCATCACATATTTTAAATAAAGAATATTTTTTCACAAAGTGATAAAATTTATCTAGGAAGTTATCTTGTCATACTGATCATACAAAGTATCAGCACTTGAAGGTACTTTAGGTTCCATATAATTAATTAATAAAATTTCTTGCAATAAGAGATGCAGACTTTTTCAGCACGATAATTTGTGATCTTAAGGAACATAGGCAAGATAAAGATCAAAATGAGTGTGAGGATGATTGTGCCATCTACCATTGTCACTCGATAGAGCATAGTTTGGGGAGTAAAAGTTTGTAACTCATAAGATGGATGGATTATTAAAGTGGCACCATTGTGAGTTAATTACATACTTGATCTAGAAGTAAGCACTTTTGGCATTGTTAAAAAGTGTGATGCTTAATGTTATTGTGTTCATATATAGCCTTAATTGTTTAAGTGATAAACCACACCAATTCAGTCTATCATCTAGCCCCAAGATTGAAGCTCTAATATTTTAGTTGTAGAATTTAGCCTCAAAATCATCCTCTATATAATTACCTTTTCCTTTTTTATGCATTTATCATCTATATAAATAGGTCTCAATTCTATTGTAATAAACACAAAAAACAAATCTCTTATATACAAATCTCTTCATGGTATCTAAAGCCCATGCTTAAGTTTTTTTCCTTCTTTGTTTCACCGTTGTTCAAATCTTGCTTGCATTATCCTAACCAAACTATCAAACATTCAACCTCATCTCTGCTTCCCATGGCCACACAACAACTGAATCCTTCACCCTTAGGTTCCACATACATGACCTCAAGCACTCCCATAACCTTTCCCTTAAAAATATTATTAATTTCGTTACCACTGTCTTAGACAATTTCAATTATCTGGTATCAATTAATAAAAATCTTTTGCACCTGTGATCTTCTTGGCCACATTAATGGCACTATGCCTCCACCACCAAAGACAAGCCCAACCTCCACTACCATAACACCTGAATACTTGAAACGAGACAAAATTAACGAACTCACCTACTGTGCTCTCACCGTTACCGTATCTCCCACCATCTTTTCTCTTGCCCTGGGTTGTACTACTTCTCATCACCTCTAGACCCGCTTGGAAGACCATTTTCTACAATATAAAATAGCACCTTGTTCCCTCCTTTGTCGTTGGTTACACAAAAATAGAAAGGGAACTCTTCCATGTTTGATTTTCTCACAAACATATCTTCTACCGTTGAAGACCTTGCTCCAATCGATGACCCCATCTCTAATGAAGACCTAGTATTATTCGCCCTTAATGGCCTCCCACCTAGTTGCAAAGCTTTCATCACATCAATTGAAAATTGCGATGCACCACCATCTTTTTTGACACGTAGAGCAAAACTCCTCCTTTATGAGCAGTGCCTAACACTTTACCACTCATCGGACAACACAAATTTTAAATATGCCTTTGTCGCCTACACCCACACCATCAAGAGACCCTCCAACCACACCAATCTCAAACACCACCATCGTGCCTCCAAAACAAAGCCTCACCCTAATTCCCTAAATAATAACCCGCCTAATAATAAACTAGGTTTCTAGCCCAGAAACCCTTTTATAACCCACCCTCCAATAACCCATAGCCTGGCAACCCCACACCCATACTATTCTGTAGCCCAACCCAACCCAATTGCTCCAAACCATTGGCCCCACTCAAAGGCCAACCTATACCTATGGTCCAATTGCCACAATACCCTTCCCACATTCCAATCTGTCTTAAAATAGGTCACATAGCTATTAGGTGTCATTTTTGATATTCTAACTCCAGAAACTCCCAACTGATAAGGGTTTATTTCCTATGATTTTTCATGATATTTTGATGTTAATTTACCCCTATCTTGATGCTATATTGTTTAATTGATATCATGAATTATTTAAATTACAAATGGCAACCCAAATAAAGTGAAAATTAATTAAAATATGAAGAATGTGGCTAAATCAGGAGCAAAATGGTAGGACCTAGAAGACTCGCATTTTACCCTCTAAGATTCACATTTTACTCTGTTTTGGAACTAAAATGGGAGGGTTAAAAAATTTTGTTTTAGTCTCTGCCAAGTCTTGTTTTAATAGCAGTTGGGACAAAACCAACTAGATCTTCAAATTTCGTTGGCTGCAACTTGCCAACTTGCTCCCGTGACACTTAGACATATATATTGAAGTTTTGAAATCATTTTCAGGGAGAAGAACACAAAACAAAATACAAAAATTGAGAGAGAAAATCATATTGTTCAAGTTCTTGAGTGGTTTTCTTTTGTTCTTCATCATTTTGATCTTATTTTTCATATTTGAGTTTGTGTTTGAGGGTGTTAAAGCTCAGACATGTGATTCAAGCTTGTAAACATGTTTGTAGCCTATTTATGGTGTATTCTAATTCTTCTCTTACATTGAAATCCATACTTTGTTATTATTTGTTCAAGAACATGATGACTATGACTTATTTCTTGTTCCAAATGAGTGGTTGATCTTGTTTTTGTTTAGGAAATAGTTTTGAAATTATCTAAATATGTTTTGAATGTGTCTCTATACATTATTAGGGGTTGTTCTTTGCTTAGAGGTCGTTTGGTATTGCTGTAGGTTGTGGTTTTTAGTTGTTTTTTTGATATATTTGTATTGATTTTTGTGTTCTGTCCTCAATTTCTATGCTGTATTAGTGTGTTGTCTTTATCGATTTTTGTGTTAAAAACCAAAACTAAAAACCACATTGATACCAAACATGCCCTTAAATGATGAGATTAATGCTTATTCTAAACTAAATACTTAGAATAAAGTTAATAAACAAGTTATGATCCGAGAATTCTACCTAATTTATTGGACAAATCCTTAAACAACCTAAGCCATTCAAAAACCAACCTTTGATTTATATTGAGGGTTATAATATGAAAATTTGAATTTTTATATTAAACTTCCTATACTTTAAGCCTAAAGCTTAAGATTGATGCATAACCAAACTTTAACTTAAGTAATTAGAGAAAAAGCTTTGTCTTAACCATAGTATTACTTTGATTTAGTGAAGTAACCCTAGGGCAAGCCTTCTAATCTATTTTTAATCCATCTAAATAATTGAAAGCCATAACCCTAACCAGTTTCATCCATTTAGAAAAATCTTTTTAGTAAACTAAGCTATTCTACATAACTCGACAAATTGAGGACATTTAGTAATTTTAGTTGTTAATTTCATTTGAATTGGAATCTCTAAATAATTGTGATCTAATTTTTACCATCTATTTGCAATTTGGTAAATCCCAGGGGAGTGATAACTTGGATAAAGAATATTTCTATATATTACTTATGATTGGCGCACTTGCCACCATTTTTGGTTTGCAATTGAAAAAGGAAGGAAATATATGCTTTAAGGACTTAATTTGTGAATGAATTTGGATTAATTGGCCTTAATTGAAAACCAACAACAAGTTTTTGATGTCCTTACCAAGGATAATTGCCAACCATAATTGAAATATTATTGCAAATTAGTCGAGATTAGTTTAAGGCTGTATATATTGTTGAAAGTTTTTTTTAAAAAATTTATTGCTTTGTTTGCATTGCATGTCTTTCTTTTGTGAGTTTCATTTATTTGGTAGATTATGTAATTTCTTTTTTTGCTTTAATTTTGCATGCATACTCAGGGACAAAACCCAAGAAGTTAGAATTTGATCTGGAGATTGAGAGAATCATTAGAAAAAAAAGAAAAAAAGAAACTCGAGCAAGCACGTCTAAAATTGTAAGAGTAGAGATTTCCAGTGAACAATCTTTTGACTAAGACATGGATCCACCAAAACAAATAGTTGATATCCATTAGAAGGGTGCTAGACCCTTAACTATAATAGATTTAACATTAAGCAATAAAGGGCAACCTATGGCTAACATTGTACAATTTAGGGTTAATGCGAATAATTTTGAAATTATTTATAGTATTATTTCAATGGTTAAAGTTTCTTAGTTTGGTGGTACAACCTTCTAAGATCCAAATGAACATTTACATTTTTTTTTATATTTGTGATCTTATTAAGAGTAATGATGTATTCATCGATGCTATTAAACTTAGATTTTTCTCATTTTTCCTTAAAGACAAGGCTAAAGCATGACTTATTACCCATCCACCTGATTCCATAATAACACAGGATGATTTAATGAAGCTCTTTCCAGCTAAGTTTTTCCTGACTGCAAAAATTACAAAATTAAAAACTAAAATTAGTTCTTTTGTACAATCTGAAAATAAAAGTTTGTATGAGGCTTGGGAAAGATATAGGGAAATGTTAGCTAAATGTCTTAGCCATGGTTTTAATACTTGACAACAAGTGGACATATTCTATATAGGCCTCATATCCTCTACTCATTGTATTATAGATGCTACAACTGGAGGAAGCTTCATGCATAAGACTCCGAATAAAGCTAGATGGTAACCATTAATTTCCAATACAATTCAAAACACTATCAAAAAAAGCCACATGAGGTGCATACTATAAATAATACAATTATTTTAGCAGACCAAATGGATATATTAAATAAGAAATTGGATAATTTGGTAAGTGGAGTTGGAATTAGTAAATTTAAGAACCAAGTAAATTGTAAACATTGTGGTAGTTCCTCCTATGTGTTTGTAGATTGCCAAGTAGGTAGTTCTTTTTCTATAGAGCCGGATCAAGCCCAATATGTAAGTTATAATAAGCAAAGGAATGATTCCTATTTGAATACTTATAACCCTCGATGAAGGAATCATCCAAATTTTACTTGGTGAGATAACTAAAATACTTACCAACCTCCAGCCTAATCCTAGAGAGCATCACCACCAGGTTTTGGAACAAACCCACCTCTACTTAAAAAATCAAGTTTGGAAGAGACAACATTAAAATTTATTTAGGGTACTAAGTCTCGCTTGCAAAATCATGAAGTAGCAATTACGAATTTGGAGACTCAAGTTGGCCAAATTGCTCAATTATTATAAGAAAGGCTTCTTGGTATGCTACTTAGCACAACCAAAGCTAATCTTAAAGAGCATGTTAAGGCCAATACCTTAAGAAGTAGGAAGGAAGTGGAGATTAGGGAAGTAGAAAAGAAAAATTAAGCAGAAGTTGAAGGGAGCGATGAGAAGTGGCGAAAGTAATAAAGAGAAAAGAAAAAGGTAAGGAAATTGTCAATGAAAACAAGGAACAATTTCAACCTCAAATTCCTTACCCTCATAGATTAAAGAATACAAATTTGGATAAGCAATTTGGGAAATTTTTGGAAATGTTTAAGAAATTACATATTAGCATCCTATTTGCTAAGGCTATATCACAAATACCAAACTATGCACAATTTTTAAAGGGCATTTCGTCAAAGAAAAGAAAATTGGAAAATTATCCACTCAGTTTGCAACAATCTATTTCACCAAGAATATCATCTAGAAGATTTAGTTCAAGAATACACCTTCAACGAAATCTTCTTTACCAATATGTTAAGTACAAGACATCCCTTAGATGAAGAATTTAGACATACAACAGAAACCAAAGTAATTCGAGCTTTTACTATGGCACGCTGCTACACAGTTTATTTATAAGAAGCCAGACATAAGCTATAATACTTGGATTGATGACCTTAAACAGCAACAATTCTACCTAGTAAACCAAGGAAAACTCAGACCCAAAGTAGTTATCCTACCAGAGGTTGATCCACTCACCACATACTTACTTTTTGAAATAGACCTCATAGACACCATCTATTTCCAAAATACCGATATCTTCTGATATTTCCCATCTACTTTCATTACTTCCATTAAAAATTACCAATCTCGTTTTGCAAAAGAATGAGAATTCTTTTTAAAGTATTTGGCAATTACCCATTTTTTGACTTTGAAGGAAACCTCATTACTCAACGCTTTGCCTTCACTACGTCCAATAACTCAGTCTACAACTACAAAATTAGACATAAGAAAATTAAAACAACAAGTTAAGTTTTTGGAAAAATTAACTTTACAAATACATCAGCAATTAGGATGATAAATAGACCAAAATTTACATAAACTTTTAGAGATAATTGTATCTTATGACAACAATCAAAACAAGGAATTGTAACATGTGAATATCAACTAACAAATTTAGAACAGCAGCAAAAACAATAGTATGAAACAAGAATTGCTACTAGTAATATAATTAAACGATTCATGATAAAATATTCTCAAAAACAAAACTAACATTTATTACTTACAAGACTTTTTAATCTTAATCAATATATAGATGAACTCTATAGACAACATTTTGCTCATTATAACAGAAATAGACCTGTTTCAAAAAGTAAGAAATGGAACTCGTGACAGAAGACGATAGCTCTTTTGGAAAGTAAAGTAGTCAAAAATATATAAAGCACTTCAATTATCTAGCGCACTATCTATGCACTTGTATAGCTTTTCCTTTTTTTTCTTTTTCTTTTGTTTTATAAAGAAGAGATTCCCGACCGCCGACGAATCTTTTTCCTGTTTGCTTTTCTTTTCTTTTTCTTTTGCGATTGTGTCTCTGTCCTTCATATTCACTTATCACCTATATAATGTAAGGTTTGGTTTTAGGAGGAGATATACTCTCCCACCTACAATAAAAACTCTCTCTCATTTTTTTCTCTCTAACTCTTTCATCCTATAAAAGCCTAAGTATGGCGTCCGTTGGATAAATAGAGTCATTAAACCTCAAAACAGGTATGAGTTATTATTTCTGAACTTTTATTATGTCAAATTTACATCATTCAAATTTAATCATGCTTTTGCGATATTTTCTAATTTTTCGTTAGATATTAAAACATCTAAATAAAAGAATCCTGTATTTTTACTTGCTTGAAGGTTATCTAATTCTAAAATATCTTGAGGAGAAGTCATTCTTGCATAGGAGTAGGATGACCTAACATATGGTGGTGATTAAAAGTTTTTTGTAATTATTGACTATCTTTGTTATAATTATAAATCATAAAGTTGCTTTCGTCAAGTCTCATTTCAAAATAACTAGAAGCATAATGACAGTTATGGGTTATTGCGAGGTCTCTTCATTGTTCATATGATGCCATTTTAGAATAAAGATTATGACGAAGTTGATTAATTATTTTTAATCTATTTAAAAAGTTTTTATAATGAAAACAGGTAATAGCATTATCAGTAGGAGGATTATTGGGAGGAGTAGAAGTAGAGGCCATTAATCAAGGAAAATAGTAGAAGGTATAATGAAAGGTGGAGGAATATAATTATCATTGATTTTAAAGCAGTAATCATATAATGAAATAATATGCGTTAATTTTGAAAAGTATTTGATTTTTCAAGAGTTTGTTCAAAATCAGTAAATTCAGTTATAGTTTCAAGTAAAGAATCAATAAATAGTTGTCGAGAAGCTTGATTGCAATAATCTAATATTTCTAAACGATAAATTACTTTGTTAATATTATCTTGATCTGCTTGAGTCATGCTGCTAAATTGTTTAATAATGAATTATTAAATTTAATGGGAATTCATCGTTTATAACTCTAAAGAAATTATATCATTTTAGTTTACACATAATGTTTTGACAAACAAAATCACCATAATTCTTTTTAACGAATGGGTGAACCAACTTGAAAAACTAAGGGCTTGTTTAGTTTCACTTTTGTTTTTTGTTTCGTTTCCTATTTTTCTAAACATAAAAATTGATAAAGAAAATACACTAATACAGCACAGACATAAAAAAAAAATATAATACCCAATACAAAAATACAACAACCACATCAAAAAACTAAAACTCACAACCTAACTAAACATGTCTTACATTTTGCATAAGTAACTTGTAACTTGAGCTCTTGAATTTCTTTTTTAAAAAATTTCCCTTAGCTATTAAATACCTAGGGACATCGGAAAAGAGTATTCTAACTAATGGATATTTTGTAAAATCTAATTGGCAAAAACAAATCTTGATTAAATTAATATATTCCATCATGCCTCTAAGAGAAATACATTATTCCTTCATATGGAAAAATAAACGAATTTGTAAAAGAATTCATATTTATCTTTTCCATTATACATGTTATCCTTCCTCAGTTGTTTAAGCATGTACAAATTAAAAGCTGAATGAACAGTTCTTTCTTTAGCATCAATAAGATCTTCCTCATAATTGCCCAAAAGAAAACACAAACAATCAATTGTCCTCTCACAACTTTATAACCTATGTTGATCCAAATGGTTGGTTCCACCTTTATTTTGATGATGACAAAGGATTTCTACGAATATGTTTGTAGAGTTTGTTGTGTGTTTGGAGTATATTTGATGAATGAGAAATTAAATTAGTAATTAAGTGAAGTTTGTAAGTTATGAAATAATGTTTTAGTTAGAGGTTAAATAAATGAATAAATTGGTGATTTGGTAAATTGGATAAATTGATTGTGTTAAGTTTGTATAATGTATTAAGATTTGATTAGTATTGTTTTGTTTGTGTTTAATTGGGTTAAGATTTGATTTGGATTGAATTGGCTGAGATTTGACCCAAAGTGTGTTGATCTAGAAGAGGTCGGTTGATCGAATGAATAGATCGGTCGACCGAATGACGACACTAAAGAGGTCAGTCGATCGAAGGTATATTGGTCGACCAAATACTAGTGCTAAAGGGAGCATTAGCCGACCGAAGGCAGATCAGTCGATTAAATGAATAATTTCCGAAGATTGGTCGACCAAATGATGCCTATTGGTCAACCGAACATGAAACGATAACTTTGCAATGAGTATATTATGAATTGAAGAAGAATGTTTGGTAATGGCTAATTGAGCTTGCTAAGAGTATAAATAAGTACGTTGAGTATTGTTTATGTATCCAAGAATTGTAGAAAGTATTTATACATTATTTTTTAGTATTCTTGAGGGTATATGAGTTATTGGTGAAGTTGTTGTTGGAAATTTTTTTAGGGTTATTCTTATGCCTTGAAAAAGAAGAGTGTGAGGTTCTCCTTTAGCCTTAAAAAATAGAGTATTGTGAGGTTATTCCTAAGCCTTAGAAAAGGGAGAGTGAAAGGTTATTCTTGATCATGTAAAAAGATTGTATTGTGTATTCTTTGTTGAAAGTGCAATAAGAATAAAATCTCAATAGTGGTGTTAGGAATTGGATGTAAGGCAAGTGGATTACACCAAACCAGAATAAATTGTTTGTGTTTCTTCTTCCCTTTCTCCTTTATTTTTATACATTTAATTTAATTATTTAAGTTATTGTTGTTCTTTAATTTGGGCAATTAAATTATTATTTAGCTTCCGCATTTAATTGAAATTGATAAAAAGACTTAGGGTAATCATATTGAAGAGAATTTTTAAGAACCTAATTCGACCCCTTCTTAGGTGCCATATAGGGCCAACAATTGGTATCAGAGCATAGGTCTCACATTAGATTATTTCTAACGAATTAGTGAGTAAAGACATATGGCACTTAGTTTAGATATACCTCCTTTGTTTAATGGAGAAAACTTTAGAGATTGGAAAATTATAATGAAAAATCACTTTTTAAACTTAGGAAAAGATTATTGGAAAATCATAGAAAATGGTCCTTACATATCTTCAAATCCTATAGAAAGTCTAACACTCAAAGAAGCATTAGAATTAGATGAAATTGAAAAAATATTATTTCATTTAATTATAAAGTTTTAAATGTTTTATCTCGAAGCCTATAGAAAGTCTAACACTTAAAGAAGCATTAGAATTAGATGAAATCGAAAGAAATATTATTTCATTTAATTATAAAGTTTTAAATGTTTTATGTTGTGCCTTGAGTATGGAGATATTT